>WWET01001346.1:308735-319970 GCA_011038615.1 Limnodynastes dumerilii | reverse complement strand
CGCGGAACTGCGTTATCCTCCCCCTGCCATATCGTAATTACCCTAAGTTCACCCCCCCCCCCCCCTTCCTCCCCCCCCCCCCGCCTCCCTGCACTAACCTCAGCGTAGTAACGCTGGGGGATGCCCCCTCCAGCGTTACTACGCTGCTGCTACGGACACCCAATCCATGATCAGACGTTGAGGCAGTTATGCCGGGCAACATCTGTCCGGCGCATGCGTAGATCGGCTTTTCAGCCAATCTTACGCCGTAGTTAATACGGCGGGCATAGCTCTGGATCAGCCCCTATCTGTATGTAACTTGCGTCTTCTTTCTTCCACATGCCAAAAACGGACTAAATTAACCCTCCTCCCTCAGTGGGGCAGGGACTAATGTGAAATATTCTACGTAATTTGATGGTGCTATAAAAATATATTAAGGGCAATTTATTAAATCAAATGTGTGAGATTGTAAAATGCAGAGTTTCTCATATAATAAAATTAAACAATATCTGACAATTTTTCTTTTCTGACATTTTTTACATCATGATCTTGAAAAAAATTGGACAGCACACAGATCTCCGCCATCGCTACGAAGCTCTAAGCTCTAAGACAGAGTTCTGATGCTGGTTTACTGTCAGATCCTATGTGGTGTTCGTTTGCAAGGCACTTCCGACGGCAGGACCATATTTTACTGTTTCTCCACCGCCACCATGGTAATGTAGACGGTGTGGAAATTAGGATTGCATGTAAGGGCTTAACCAAGCCCTTACGGTACAATCTACATACCTCCCCTTCACACCATGCATACCTCATTTACTCTTCACACCCTGTTCCGCCCCTGTGACAGAAAGTATTCCATTACCGAATGAAGGTACAATCAATAACCAAGAGCTATGAGGTGCGAGGAGAGCTAGAAGGCCTCACTTACCCTTTATAGAAGATATGTTTGAAAGGTATATTTGAAGTGTTGCAGGCTGGTGGATGGTGTAATAAAGCTGGACAAAGGGAAATCTTGGAGGCAGGAGTTAGATGAGGTGATGACTGAGGAGGCAAGTAGATGATCAGACAAGAAGCAAAGAGGATCAGGTCTGAAATGTAAGGAGTCTCTGAGTGATGGAGGGCTTTGAAAGTGAGGGTCAGGATCATGAACTGGATTCTGTAAGGGAGCTGGTGAAGCAATTGGGAAGATGAGAGACTGAAGTGGAGCCTTGAGAGAAAAAGATGAGACAAGATGCAGAATTCTTTTACCAGCTATAGGTCGGATTAATGGAAGATTAGACAGGAGAAGGTTGCAGTAGTCCAGCTGTTAAATTACAAGAGCATGAATTAGTACTTTCATTTTAAAGGGGTTTTACTAACACAACTCTCAGCTAATCAATTGCCGGTTACTATGTCAACAGTCAAAATGTGGACAGCTAAGTAATAGGTATGGACTGGATCCTAACCTTCGAGCGTTTACCGCACGTACGGCGGTCAGATAGTCCGCACGGAAGAGGGGGGTGAACGCCGCTGTCTGCATCTGGCCCCCCCAAAACATGAAGGGGATACCACTAGGCCTGGCGCCAAGGAGGAGGCAGGGGGGACACTTGTAAGCGGGGAGGGATGCGGACTGGAGAAACATGATGGGAATACTGGGGGGCTGGGAAGACATGATGGGGAATCATCCTGGGGGCTGGAGACACCTGATGGGAGTACTGGGCAGGGACTGAAGACATATGGGAATACTGGGGGGCTGGACACATGATGGGAATACTGGGGACTTAGAGAGACATGATGCGGATACTGGGGGGTGGGGCTGGAGGCACATGATGGGGATACTGGGGGAACTGGAGGCACATGATGGGTATACTGAGGGCTGAAGACACATGATGGGAATACTGGGGGGCTGGAAACACATGATGAGAATCCTAGGGAGGTTGGAGACACATGATGGGGATCCTAGGGGGGCTGAGGATACATAATGGGGATCCTGGGGGGCTGCTGACACATGATGGGGATTCCAGGGGGGGCTTGAGACACATGGTGGAAATCCTGGGGAGGCTGGAGACACATGATGGGGATCCTGGGGGGAATGGAGACACATGATGGGAATACTGGAGAGTTGGAGATGAAGAGGAGGAGGGAGATGATGGGGAGAGGGACTTGATTAGGTGAATGGGGAGGAGCTGATGAAGAGGTGGAATTATGAAGGGGATAGAGAAATGATAAAGAGAATGTGGATGGGGAGGTGATGATGAGAATAGGGAGATGATGAATGGGGAGGAGATGTATAGGCATAGCATGCACTGGAGTACATCTAATATATGTATATAAAGTGGTTTAAACCTCCTAGGCATTCATTCAGGGATGCACAAATGTGCCCCTTATGGGTTGACCATGCCCCGCTTTGCAGCAGCACAATCATATCTATTGTGCACTAAGGTGGGGGGCACACCATGGTAAGATGGGGTGCCAGGGGGAGGACTAAATTCCCATCCCCTCTCCCAACAAAAAAGTTGTGTGCCCCTTGTTGTGATTGTGTCTGACATGAACAGGGGAAGCATATACTGCTGACTGGCTAATGAGAAATACACACACAAAGCAATCCAATTCACTGGCATTAAAATACACTTTCCAGCTTTTCTTGCTATGCATGTACAGTATCTGAAATACTAACTTGTTTAAGTGAAGTAGCTGGCAGTGGATGTAGTTGGTGTGAGAGGTTCAGAAATACATCATATTTTAACTGCAATAACATTGAAACTAAGCGATTTCCAGCAACGTACGTTTAACATATTACTGGAAGGTTAAGGCTACTTAAATGTGACCTACAGCTAAATGAAACATTAGAATGCAGTATTCTAGAATGTTAGATGTCTTATTCCCAGAGGTTTGAGCATCTGCTCTCCAGTGTTGTGGTGCACGTATCTTTTCTCAGGGACATTGCATTTCTAGGATTCTTGTTCCCATGCTATTTTTAAGAGAAAGTTTTTATTAGGTGTAGTACAAACCAGACAGATATATTTGGAGAAGCTGCTTATATAAATATGCCTATACAATTACATACTAATAATGGGTCTAATTAATTATTAATGGCTAGTTGCGTGCGTATTACGTAGGTTACGTAGACTATACGAGCGTAAGTCCCTCATGGACGTGTGGCACTTACACTCATAAGTAAGTAAGTGCCTCACGGACGTGTGAATCGCACTTGGGTACATACATCCGGATATGTGCCGCAAAACTACGCATGTGAAAATTGAAATAAAAATGGGCGGGGAAAGGCATTTAAATGAAGGTATGTGGGCGTGACTAACATGAATCGCATGTAAGGAAGACACGCACGCAACTGCTCACGGAAAGTTACAAGTGGTCTATGGAGGTGAGAGTCACCGACAGCACGGCTGAGAGAGGGGAGTGTCATGGGTGTGAGGGGGTTTGGCCTGCACCGGCCGTGCGTATAATTGCGTTCCTTCATGGAGACTGATCTCTGAATACGGCCCAATATTATTACTGTATTCAAACAATGGGAATACGGCCCAATATTATTACTGTATTTTGTGCAAACAATGGGGTAGATCCAGACCTACGTTCCCTTTCCGTTTCAACGCGTAGCATATTTACGCTATCGTAATTACTATGCACTCCCCTAGGCATTCCCCTCGCTCGTACGTACTTTTGCCGTTTTACACCTACCTTAACTTTTCAAAGAGTAACTCCTGTCGGCCATAATGGCTGCACGTACTTACGCGCCTAAGCACGCCCGTACTGTAAGATTTAAATGCCTCACCCCGCCTCCCAAGCGTAATTATGGGTGTCGTATGGCTGGCACGCCCCTTCGTACTTAGTTACGCTCTTGATACTAGGATGTTACGTACGTTCAGAGTTACGTGTACGAGTACCTACAAAGTAGCGATTTTACGTCTTCGGCTAGTGTAAATACGCTAGCGGAGGTTGTTCTGGATCTGGGCCAATGTTTTTCTAATGGCATCCTATCAAACCCCTACCATAACGCTCTGGAAACTAGCAAACAAATTTACGTCCAACCCCTTTAGTCCACCTTGGTGTTCCCCCTGTCACCTGTTGTTAAGTGTCTGCAGTTTAATACTTTATTAGATTAAACGTTCTAGCTCTGGAATTTCTGATCATTTTAGGGTTTCTTAATATATTTATAAAAGCTTTTCCCCCACTCCCCCTTACCAATATCTACAAGCTGCGTCGGCTGCGGCGATTAAATAAGGGTTAGGCTGTGGTGGCTGCGGCGGGTTATAAGATTGCGGCTTAAGGGGAAGGTTAGGGTTAGGCTGCAGAGCATGGACGGTTAGAGTTAGGCTGCGGGGCATGGATAGAGTTAGTCTGTGGGGCTTGAAGGGTTAGGGTTAGGCTGTGGGGCATGGAGGGTTAGGCTGCGGGGCACGGACAGTTAGAGTTAGGCTGCAGAGCATGGAGGGTTAGGGTAAGGCTGCGGGCATGGATGGATAGAGTTAGTTTGTGGAGCATGGAGGGTTAAAGCTAGTCTGCGGGGCATCTTAAATTCCACACATAGGAGAACAGGGCACCCCCCCCATACTCCTACGTACAGAAGAGATTTACATTCTAAATATTCCACACGGAACTCAGATCGTGCAGAATACTGAATAGTACATAAGGGCTAAGCCAAGCTATACCTCCACCATGAGCATCTCATACACGCTTACAGAGGTAGCAGCATCAGTCAGCTCCATTTGATCGGTCATGCTTCAGGCAACTTACACAAGTAACATTAGTAAGTCACCTGTCATTATTATGTCTGGATCAGGCCCTCACAATCTTCAGGCGATATCCACATTTTTTTATGATTTGCATTTAAATAAGTCATTAAAAGACAGTAAATATTAGCAATTTTAGTGGAATTGTCTAGTGTGTTTTTTACATATTTGTTCTATTTCACCGCATCAGTTGGAAATGTAAACTCATCACAATGGGAGTGCATTATAAATGCAATGAGATGTGCTTAATCAGTGGCAATATGTGCATTTCTACATGAATTTGCTTTCAACAATATATATTTTTTATCCTAGATTTTTTTATGTAATAAATATAAATTCAATGCAATTGTAAAAAAAATCTAAAGGCTTAACCTGTATGAGAGCTGTGTGTAACTAATATCCCTTTCACACCAAGGCATGGGGCCTGATCCAGACCTACGCAAATACTACGCCCTTGTGTGTAGCGTATTTACGCCAGCGTACCTACGCAGCACTCCCCTAGGCACTCCCCTCAGTCGTCCGTATTTATGCCATCTTACGCCAACCAAACCCTACTCTAACTTTTCTGAGCATAACCGTGGGAGTCCGTAGCATCCATGAGTATTTACAACGCTTAGCATGCCCATACTATACGATTTAAATACCTCTCCCCGCCCATGAAGCGTAATTACGGGTTTTGTATGGCTGGCACACCCCTTCTTGCGTTGTTACGATGCTGGCACACTCAAGGCCCATACGCTCAGCGCTTCTTTGCGTAACACCTGCCACACGCATGCGTAGTAAGTACAAATAGGCACTTTTACGCTTACGAAAAACGTAAAAACACGGGCGAGCGTAGGTCTGGATCAGGCCCATGGACCCGGGTCTGGTGTCTGTGTGAATGGGTCAACAGGAGTTGGGAGCCCTGGGTCCACGACCGTGGTTGCTACCAAGGTTATTCTCAGGTTATACTCTGCAGTGTCAAATGGTGTTCCTGGGTTATTCAACCCAGATTCCATTACAAGTATGGGATGGGAATCACTCTCTGCCTCTGCAGACACGAGTCCAGTGTAAAAGGATACAACCAGGGATTTACCTGGGACAAAGGTGCTGTGCGAAATGCTTCCACACTGTTAAACCCAAGTTCATTTTCCCATGTAAAACCTCTTGGCGTGAAAGGGGAATTAGTCAGAGCTGGGACATACAAAACTACACAAATTCATGTCATGGCTCATATGGACCACGTTAGAGGGTGGGTCCAGCTCTTGTAGCGCAGTTGAGTGCATTGTTGTCGTTATTATCATAAGGTACAAATACAACTACAAAAACTGGCAAAAGAAGGAGATGCTGTCACCGCCTCGAAAATGTTGACCCGCTGCACCAGACAGGTGAGTATTATAGGGAAGTCTACAGGGAGTAGTAGTCTAGGGTTAGGCTGTGGAGAGGGGAGTCTTAGGGTTAGTCAGCAGGGAGGTGAGTCTTAGCGTTAGGCTGTGGGTGGTTGCAGTCCCCACATAGAATGCTTGATTTCCAAAATAGGGACATCCGAAAGTTCCTTTTCAGATGTCCCTATTTTGAATACCCCTTCAGTTTAGAAGTTTTTGTTCAGAATAGGTGAGTATGCCAATTGGCATACTCACCCATTCCATTTTGGAAAAGCCACCGCCTCCGTTACCGCAGAACCCGGACCACAGAAGAGGTGAGTAACCTCTCCAGGGTTAGGGTCGGGCTGTGAGGGAGGGAGGGTTAGGATCAGGCTGTGGGAGATGGTGGGTGAGGATCAGGCTGCCGGGAAGGGAGGGTTAGGGTCAGGCTGTGGGGAAAGGAGGGTTAGGGCCAGGCTGCGGGGAAAGGAGGGTTAAGGTCAGGCTGTGGGGAAGGGAGGGTTAGGGTAATGGAAGGGGAGGGTTAGGGTTAGAATTAGGGGAAGGGTTTTGGTAGTTTACAGCCTTACCTTTCGATGCTCCGGGGATCAATTGCTATACCTCATTGAGGCATTGGCAATCGAAATCCCAGCCAGTTCGACACTGGCTATTTCGATAGGGTCGTTCTTTCCGGGGACCCACACCCGGCTGTGGGTAGAAGAGTCTTAGGGTCAGGCTGCGGGGAAGGGAGTCTTAGGGTTAGGCTATGGGGAAGGGTGTCTTAGTGTTAGGCTATGGGGAAGGGTGTCTTAGGGTTAAGCTGCAGGGAAGGGAGTGTTAAGGTGATGGAACGTTAGGGTTAGGATAATGGAAGGGGGGTTAGGGTTAGGGTAATGGAAGGAGAAGGTTAGGGTAAGGATTCTCAGTAGTGACTCACACCCAAAAGAAGATAGCAAATCTATTTAATTCACTCTGCATTGGGTGTATGTTTTCCATGTTGGATGTGACCCAGTGATAGAATGCCTTGCGCCTTTGACGGTAAACTGAATTACATAGAACAAAAATCCTACGTGTATTCCATTTATGGTCAGGCACTAAATATACTTGAATATGCAGTAAATAAATTTCCAAATGCTTGTGTGTATATAGTCTTGTTTTATTTCCATTATACTTCCTAATATATCTTTTTTTTATATTGCAGCTTGAAGTGAGGGTCCTTGTTTCCCGACAAAGCATTGTAATTTTTCATCTGTATTTCCCATGACTACCAATTCCAACAAGCTTGACTAAGACCTGTGTTTTCCACAAAATGGCGGAAAAAGCTCCACCAGGGCTGAACAGGAAGACGTCAAGGTCGACTCTCTCACTTCCTCCTGAACCTGTGGATATCATTAGAAGCAAAGCCTGTTCACGCAGAGTGAAAATAAATGTAGGAGGTCTAAACCATGAGGTCTTATGGAGGACTTTAGACCGTCTACCAAGGACTAGACTAGGGAAACTGAGAGACTGTAACACACACGAAACGCTCCTGGAAGTGTGTGATGACTATACTCTAAATGAGAATGAGTATTTTTTTGACCGACATCCAGGAGCTTTTACTTCCATCTTAAATTTCTATAGGACGGGGAAGTTGCATATGATGGAGGAGATGTGTGCACTGTCGTTTGGCCAAGAACTTGACTACTGGGGTATTGATGAAATCTACCTGGAATCCTGCTGCCAGGCCAGATATCATCAGAAGAAAGAACAGATGAATGAGGAGCTAAGGAGGGAAGCAGAGACTTTGAGAGAGAGAGAAGGGGAAGAGTTTGATAATACCTGCTGCCCAGAGAAACGGAAAAAGCTTTGGGACTTACTGGAAAAGCCAAACTCATCTGTAGCTGCTAAGGTAATTTACACCACAAAAATGTAATATTAATGATTGTTTTTTATAAAACATTTGCACAAACTGATAAAGTGAGAGATTAAAGTTGAGCCCAGTTAGGGAAAATTCTGCCACACATGGGGGGGAGGGCACTTGCTGGGAAAAATATGATGGGGTTTCAGAAATCATTAGAACTTGTTTACTTACCACTTAGCAGCTACTGGCTTCCTGCAGAGATAAGACAATGGCACCAACATTCAGTGTCCAACCGAAAGTGTGCATGACTCCTCCTGTGAATTAAATGAGTAATGTCAGCTGCATTGTCTAATATCTACAGCAAGCTGACAGCTGATAAATGGCACATAGACGAAGTGCCTCTTCAATCTTGACCTGTACTTGACATACATTCCTTTTTTTTTAACTAGTATTAAATATATATGTCCGGACTAGGGAACGGTGAGAGATCATGTTTCCTGAGATGGTCTATTTTTATGCCAGCTTGGGAGAGATCAGCAAGCATTTTTCTTTATTTTATAATATCTAAAATCAGATTATGGTCTAAAGCTTGACCCATTCCCTAATATATCCAGCAACCCCCTGTCCTGTATAATTACCTGTATCTGCTATAAGGTGTTTTACCTGAGAGACCAGGGGCCGTATTCAGAGAACCGTTTTTCTATGTACGCAATTATACTCACGGCCGGAGCAAGCAAACACCCACCAACACCCCCGACACTCCCCTCTCCCGGATGTGCGGTCGGTGACTTACGAGTCCCTAGACCACTCTGTTCTTTACGTGTGTACTTACGTGCATATATGTGCTCTGTCCATGTGATTCTTTATAACCGCGCCTCCATGCGTTCATTTAAATGCCTCCCCCACCCATTTTTATGTAAATTTCCCCGTACACCTGATATTCGTGCGTATGTCCCCAAGCACGATTAACATGTACATACGTTAGGCACTTATGTAAAGTACATAAATAAAGTTACTACGCATGCGCAGTTGATTTGATCCTAAAAATACGCACGCAACTCCCCGCAAAAACGGATCTCGGAATACGGCCCTTCATAATGATTAATAATAATGAATAACTTCACCATAATGATAATAACTTTTGATTGTGCTACATCATTGTATTTGGGACAATAAAAAAGTATTTTTAAACATAAAACCGATATGCTTGTATCTTATATCTTGTATGTACTGACCGAAAAAATTTTGGGACGACATCAGGTATGAACAGCTCTGTAACAGAAAAAAGTATATTTAAAATCCATAATATGCTAATAAGAGCCATCAGTCTTGAAGATGATTGAGCAGTGATAAGTACAAAATTAATAAGATAGCAAAATCTCATTTGCATTTTAATGAACTTTTTTGTTCCTAGACAATGTTGGCAGCTGAACTAGAAACTCATTGACCAAGACGTTGTAACTATTTATTTAGGTGTCATATACCCAAATGTTACTACTATGTTGAGTATGTCTTGGATCCTAGTGTCCTCTTGTCCTGAGAATTCTTAAACAAGCTACATAGTTACAGTGATTTATATTTTTAATCAGTTAACACCAATTAAGGTTCCATCAAATATTGAATTACAAAGTAAAAGAATACATTATTTTAAGTTACTTTCACAATTTTCTGCTCAAAGATATTTGACTGTGTTAGTTCAACAGAATTATCAGTAAGATATTCTGTGAAATACTCTCTCAGAGAGTGGGGCAGGATGGGGCACTAGTGTATGCAGGAGCAGAGGAAGTATGTATTAAAGTGAAGGTGTGATAAGCTCCTCCATTGTGTCCAGACTCCTAAACTGTCTGGGTCAGGTAATGAAAGTCCATGGCTGCAAGGCCCGCACAGAAGGCTGGATCCAGTGGGGATCCACCAGCTGATCCCCAATGATGCTGTGCTTCATTGGAGGAGTCACTGAGTGTTCCAGTGAAACATCTAATTGGTCAAGCATTTGTCTCTTAACTTCTATGTATTATGATATTTTCTGCATCTCCAGCAATTACAATGAAATGCAGTGTCTATGATACAATTACTTGACATATTTGGTATCATTATGGGCCGGATACTCAACAACATCCGTCTTGCACATACGTCAGTTAGTGTGTCGATAGTAGCTACTACGCATGCATAGTAACTATTTTATGTAATCTACATATTGTTTCGTTACGTAGATTGCGTATACGTGGTCTTTAAAGAGTAAAGGAAAGCAATAAATGTCCTAATGGGTGTCATCTCAATATTACAAAAGAATATAAAAGGTGAAAGTATGCTAGTATAGTTCTTCCCAGATCGCTCAGTTTAGACGGCAGGCCAGCTCTAGGAAGAGCTCTGGTGGTTCCAAACTTCTTCCATTTATGGATGATGGAGGCCACTGTGCTCATTGGCACCTTCAAAGCAGCAGATATTTTTCTGTACCCTTCCCCAGATTTGTGCCTCGAGACAAGCCTGTCTCAGAAGTCTACAGACAATTCCTTTGACTTCATGCTTGGTTTGTGCTCTGGCATGCACTGTCAAGTGTGGGACCTTATATAGACAGGTGTGTAGCTCCAAATCATGTCCAATAAACAGAATTTACCACAGGTGGACTCCAATTAAGCTGTAGGAACATCTCAAGGATGATCAGTGGAAACCGGATGCACCTGAGCTCAATTTTGAATACTTATGTACATGTAATTTCTTAGTTTTTGATTTATAATAAATTTGCAAAAATCTCCCAAAAACTTTTTCACGTTGTCATTATGGGGTATTGTGTGTAGAATTTTGAGAAAAAAAATGAATTTATTTAATTTTAGAATAAGACTGTAACATAACAAAAAAGTGAAGTGCTGTGAATACTTTCCGGATGCACTGTAAGGGAGTGACAGGTGGGTGCACCCCCTTCTTCTGTGCTGACATGCGGAACTCGTGCAGGGGTCTGGATTACGGGTGTGGGTCCCCGCAAAGAAAATCTGAATTGCGAAAATTCAGATTTCTCAAAGAGGCATTGCAATCGATCCACGGAGCACCAAAAGCTCTGTGGTCCTAAAAGTAGTAAAAAAAATAGTCCCACTCTCCTTTCCCTAACTCTAACCCTCCCTTCTAACTACCCTGACCCTAACCCTCCCTCAGCCTGACCCTAACCCTCCCTCCCCCGCAGCCTAACACTAACTGTCCCTCTCCCTTAGCCTGACCCTAACCCTCCCTTCCCTGCAGCCTGACCCTAATTCTCCCTTCCCTGCAGCCTGACACTAACCGTCAAATCCACGCGAGAAAGGGAAGTGACAGGGGGGTCACTCCTCCTCTTCTGCGCAGAGTACGCAGGCCAACG
>WWET01001346.1:291724-308089 GCA_011038615.1 Limnodynastes dumerilii | reverse complement strand
CTAAGCTGCGTGAAAGGAAAAGTGGAGATGTTGCACATAGCAACCAATCAGATTCTAGCTCTTACTTTCCTATTACATACTAGACTCTAGAATCATAGCAATCAATCAGATTCTAGTTAACATTCTCTAGTAACTAGAGAATGTCAGCTAGAATCTGATTGATTGCTATGAGCAACATCTCCACTTTTCCTGCAGCTTAGTAAATCTTTTCCCAGGTATTATTATTATTTATTATTATTATTATTATTATTGTTGTTATTATTATTATTATTATTATTATTGTTGTTGTTGTTGTTATTGTTATTATTATTAACGTTCATTTATAAGGCGCCACACAGTATCCGCAGCACCGTACAAGGGAATCTTCTGATATTTTATAGTAGGGCCTATGTTATGTAGAATAGCATTTCCTAAAAGAACATAAGATACAGGTTGAAGACTACAGAGTGGAATACAGCGTATTTCCCCCAAACTAAAAGTTTATTGTATCATGCGATTAAAAAATAGGCATAGAGCAATGTATAAGTCCAGGGTGCTCCTGGCGGCTGACACTACCTATTTTGGACAATTGCGTTAACATTTAACTTTCTGAATGCAATAGAAAATGTACAGGAATGTACAGGAATGCTGCTGCTGCTGCTGCCGCTTTGTTTTGTTTTTTTACTTTTATTTTGTAACTCATTTTTATTTAAAAACAAATTTATTTACAACTTTATAATTCTAGGTAGTCAACGGGCACATAAGCTGAGTACACACTACAGCATTGCCATAAATGTCTTTTTGGGACAATATCGTATAAGTGAGTTAGAGATGGTTGAAACATGGTAAAAACACAGTAAAAGCTGCATATTTCCTCTTCTCTGATATCAGAAGGGCTGCTCACAGAAAGGAGCGGTACTTTAGGAAATGGCCTACTACACATGCACAGTAGGTCGTTGACGCACTCTACGTACCACTTAGTGGGTTAGGTAGAAGGAGTGTGCCAAGGAAGCATCGGGAAGAATTTAGGAAGAAGTGGGTGGGTGGATGGATGTAGATTGGCGTTATTTTCCATGCGTTATTTTCCTTCTTAAGAAGGAAAATAGATTCGGTTACTTAAGGAAGCCCTATGGCACTCTTTAGGTCTAGATCTACCCCAAGGTTCCTAAAAACAAGCTGAGGGGCAGGATGGGAGAGTTAGGTGTGGATATGGCCGCAACTAACTCACTCTTATTTGTGAATCAGGCCCATGTTGTGAAAGTTTGATCGATTTTTAGAGTTGTGTCAGAGGGTGAAGCTCATTGGTGAGAATAAGGGCTGCAGCCAATGGAACAACACATTGCTGAGAAAGGAAAATGAAATGACTGGTAAATAAAGAAAGAGCTGGGGATGCAGGTGAAGGCAGGTGGAGCACATGTGACACTTGACGGTCATGGTCTTTAAATTGGTGTAGATCTCATTCATGCTGTTGAAAAGGATTTATGCAATTATAGCATACATGTTTATTGGACAATTAAAGAGCAAAACGATTAATTATGGACCAGAAATATTATTTAGTTTTGTTTAATTGTATTTGCTATGTCTCTTAAAGGTCATACTGACTGCTGGGCTTCTTATAACAGCATGATTTATATGAAGCTCAACTATGACATCTGGTATCATGTAACTATTGATTCGGTTATTTTAAAGATCTTGAAATATCCTGAAACAGGATCTTTCAACAATCGTTGTTCTTTATGGTTTCTGGCAAAGTTCCAGCCTTCTCCAACAGTGAATCATCATTTAATGTTTTGCCCATGACACAAGCTTCAGATCATATCGTAAGTTCCAAAGCATTAAAACATTGACATGCTACTGTTCTGAGAACATTTATAGTGATGGAGAATATTTTATTTAACTTACAATATGATTCATGGGTTTCCGCACATTTTTCTGCAAGATCTACAGTACTCTCGCTGTGTGACTGTTCACATCAGTGGTTTAAGAACATATTCTCTATCATCTTGAACTTCAAAGCTTTTTCTGTCTTCATCTCCAGACATATCCCTAAAGCACAGCTTCAAGCTATCTGTGGTATCATCACTTCAAGGAAAATATTCTATTTTGTTGGGGGGGGTTCAGTTTTTTCTTGTTCAGTGTTTTATTAACTCAACAATGCTATATGCTTATAAGCACATATGTTTGCTTAAAAACGACTTATGTACCCTGGTGTGTCTAGGACCAGCCTTATTGGGCCTGATCCAGAGCTATGCTGGGCCGCTGTCTGTAAGCACGGCCAGTGTAGCTCTGGTGCACTCCCCCTACACTCCCCCTGTGGCCGGCGTAATTACACACTGTTATGCCGGCTGAAGGCTACCCTAACATCAGCCAGCATAACATTGTGAAATTACACTGGCCACAGAGGCGTAACAGGCCTAACCCACCCTCCCTCTCTCATTTACTTCCCTTCCCCCTCCTTCCTTCCGTAACTGTTGGTAGTTACGGCGAGGAACACCCCCTCGCCATACCTACGCAACAGTTAGGGATGCCCGATCCTAAGAACCGGGTTTCCCTAACTATGCCGGGCAACATTTGCCCGGCGCATGCACAGAACAGCAGAAATGCCGATCTTACGCAGTCGGAGTTAGTCTGGATCAGGCCCATTATGACTATTCATAAATAACAGTCACTTGTTTCAAAAGTCTTTTCAAAACGACTTTACTTGTATTTTTGTCCCTTTGATATGTTATAGTCAAATTGTAGATTATATTCTACACAATGCCAATTTCATGCCTATTATTGTCAAATAAAATAACAATTCTTTTTATAAAGATGTTGGATTTAGAGTTGTGTTTCACTTAGTGTTTATAAAGTAAAGTAACTTTAACTAGATGCAAACCCACAGACAGGGCTGGTATATTGTGGTTGTTGTAAGTGTTACAAGAGGGTTTCCTGCTTTGCTGCACCGGTAAAAGCTTTGTGATGCTGCTGCACCACTGCCAGTCATACTAGATGACAGTCAGCGCTGCAGTGGCATCAAGAGGCTGATACTAGGGTGGCAGAGTAGGGAGAGCATCTTAATAGTCCTGATGTCCCTTCCAGCGCAGGCTTTGAACAAAACATTATCTATCATGCGTCAGGTAATAATAAAAGCTGTGCGCCAGCAGGCCTGGCAATGACTATGTCCTTATCTTTACGCACTGTTTGTAAACTGTGTTTCATTTTTGATTGTGGTTAAGAATGCTTTCTGTATATTATGACACACACAAGTAGGCCTTTTATTGCATCATGTTTAAAACAACGCTGATTTTATTGTATTGTGATCACTAGGATGCAGTGTGTATTGTACAGTAGTCACTAGAAAATAGTCTGTATTTATGTCTGTAACTAGGATGAAGTCTGTATTTATACACATGTAGCAGTCTGAAGTATATAGCGGTCACTAGGATGCAGTTTTATTTGTATGGCTGTCATTAGAATGTGGTCTGTATTGATAGTTATAACTAGGATGCAGTCTTTATTTATAATGGGCACTAGTTTGCTGTCTGTAGTGTATACTGATCATAAGGATGCAGTCTTATTTGTATGACAGTCACTAGAATGTAGTCCATATTTATGGCTGTAACTAGGATGCTGTCTGTATTTATGACAGGCACTAGGTTGCTGTCTTTAGTACATGGCGGTCATTAGGATACAGTCTGTATTGTATGGCAGTCACTAGAAAGTAGTCTGTATTTATGTCTGAAACTAGAATACAGTTTGTAGTTTTATGTTGCTTTCAAGGAAGCTGTAATGTAAGACATTCATTGGTTTTAAAATTTACACTTTGCAAGGGGGTTAGCACTGGCACTAACTGTACTGCTTTGCCACTCAGCTGGAATTTCATTGACTGAAAGTAGTGGCTAAGCTGTTGTATGTTGTCAGTAGTGATGGTTCAACCTCATCTTCACCTTTGTTCTAAGTTTCTCTGTCGTTAAAGGAACCAAGGTAGGCAGGCTATTGGCATATATGAGCTATTTATTGTTAGAACCCATCAACTACAGACGACCCTCCAGACAGAAGCAGCTGTAAAAGATATAGGGTGTATTTTTAGGTAAGTTTCTACTGCGCATGTGTAGTCATTTTTTGGACACAGTTCACGTAGACTTTCTGCGTGGATTTGCATTACGGAAATGCATTGCGAGCAGACTTGTTAAGCGGGCGTAGGTAGATACGCGCTGAAGTCGATCGGAAATATACGCACCTAGGAATTTACATAGAAAAGGGCGGGGGGCATTGAAATGAAGGAACGTGGACGCGATTACAAATATAGACACATACGCTCCTAACTGGCAGGAAAGTTAGTGCCAGTCTATGCAGGGCTAAGTCTCCGTCTGCACAGGGGAAGCAACGGGAGTGACAGAGGATTTGGTGGCTGTTTCTTGCTCCGTCCATGCGTATATTTGCGGCCCGATCTTCGGACGGATCTCAGAATACGGCCCATAATCTTTTTACTGCTGTAACACAAGCTGTAAAGAATCTTTAGTTGTTTTTATAATGTTTATATATTTCAATAAGCATTTCAGTATATACCAATAAAATGGCAACTTTTTGTGCAAGTACGCTTCCATTTCCAAGTTGCAGCTTTTGAAATTGGTGGTAATAACAGCATATTTAAGGAGAGCAATGGGCTGAAGCTTTGCCTAGAGTGCCCAGAGACCTAGAACCAACCCTGCAAAGCTCAATCCAAAGATAATCATTTGCCCCAATCCCTAAAACGGCCAAACATCTACCTAGCTATAAGGCTATCAGCCCAACCTAAGGTGCAACCATTACTAATCAGACACATTTTACAGGTAGAGGGCCGTATTCAGAGATCCGTTTTTTGAAGGCATGCAATTATACGCACGCACGCCGCAAGGTAACACCCATGACACTTCCCTCATACGGGCCGTGTTGTTGGTGACCTACGCCACCATAGAGCACCCTTATCTCTACGTGTGTAGTTACGGGCGTATGATAAGGTACGTACATACGTATCTATCTAACCGTGCCCTCTAATGCCCATTTAAATGCATCCCGCCACCCAGTCTCACGTAACTTTGAACGTACGTATTTCAACTACGCCCCTCCGTACGTATGTCCCCAAGTGAAATTCACACGAATGTGCCTAATGGACTTCCGTGCGTGAATTCAACGTAAAGCGTAAATAAAGTTACTACACTTGCGCGGTTAATCCGATCCTAAAAATACGTACGCAACTCCATGTGAAAACGGATCTCTGAATCCAGTCCACATACCTTTATTTCAAACTATGGAGACAAAAAAATACCCCTTGTGGGTACGACTATCACCTTCCTACATGGGTCATTTGAACCTATATATTGGAAAGTGCAGTCTGACCTTACTACTATCTGTTAAAAGAAAGACTTATTCTTCTCTTTAAATGCATCATTTTCTCAAGGTTTCTAATTTAAATATTAAATATTTCTAGATATGAGAAATATCAATGTTTGTCTCACCAAATTGGCCTAGACAGCTTGGTGTAATAATGGGATGCCAAAGCTTCAGGCTGTATTGTAATATTAAATGGTAGTAGAGGGTTGAAGCTATTTTTAACCAAGTAAAACAAGAGCTTCTTTAACCTTTTCTCTAGATTCAGCCCCTCTGGCAGCCAAAGGTTTAACTACTTTCTGTTAGTGATACAAGCATACCTCTGGGACATGGCGAAAGGAGGGAGCTCTATAGAACGCACACTGGTAAAATTACTTTAGTGCAAGGTCATTTGAAACCGTGGACTGATGCAGTGCAGAAGTATTCTATTCTAGACTAACGCTGTTTGACATTCGACAAAGGCTCATGGCTGTCTGTGATGTAAAGCGTAGTGTAAGAAAATAATGCCTTTAATAGTGTCTTGTGCATTTCTCTGAGCTGGAAATGTGTGGTTGTAATCTGGCCCTGTCTGTCTTACACAACTACTCACGCTCACCTATAAACAAGTGGTTTATTTTCAGAGGATTATGTATTCCTCTACATCCTCCACATACATATTGATTACACCACGTCTATCGAGTCCTTATGTAACCATAAGTCATCCTTCTAAATATAGCAGCTAGCAGTCCCAGCAACCGAGTGACGGTAATGTATTTCTGATTATCACATGCTATTCATAACATGCTCTCCATTATAAGGAAAGAGGGAGTGTAGCTTCTCTAACCATGGTTATTCCAGCATTGCTTCCATGCATTCAGGAAATAATGGATATAGCATTCAGGTTGAAATACATGCAAATGACAACATTTTTTATACTACATTAATAATGACTTATTGTGATATTTAATGTTACTGCAGAAATTGGTGATTCATTAAAAACTTATGGAGCGGATCAAGATCTCCGTTGCCGATGTGGTCACAGATACGACCTCTAAGGCAGTGGAAGTCCAATACCCAATCTTCACTGCATCCTACTGCATGTAATATGGGGACTCATGGATTGTATGTAAGGAATAGTGTGGACATATGGATTGTATGTAAGGAATAAAGCGGACATATGGATTGTATGTAAGGAATGGTGCAGACATATGGATTGTATGTAAGGAATAATGCGGACATATGGATTGTATATAAGGAATGGTGCGGACATATGGATTGTATATAAGGAATGGTGTGGACATATGGATTGTATGTAAGGAATGGTGTGGACATATGGATTGTATGTATGGAATGGTGTGGACATATGGATTGTATGTAAGGAATGGTGCAGACATATGGATTGTATGTAAGGAATGGTGCGGACATATGGATTGTATATAAGGAATGGTGCAGACATATGGATTGTATGTAAGGAATGGTGCGGACATATGGATTGTATGTAAGGAATGGTGCGGACATATGGATTGTATGTAAGGAATAATGCGGACATATGGATTGTATGTAAGGAATGGTGATATGGTATGGATTGTATGTAAGGAATGGTGCGGACATATGGATTGTATGTAAGGAATGGTGCGGACATATGGATTGTATGTAAGGAATGGTGCGGACATATGGATTGTATGTAAGGAATGGTGCGGACATATGGATTGTATGTAAGGAATGGTGCGAACGTATGGCTGTCCAATGTCCAATTTAGTACCAGTACGTCGTAGTACCAATAGGGAGCTCACAAGCTTACAATACATGGGCCTGATCCAGACTTAATGCCGACAGCCTGACCCTAAGGGAAATCTTAGGGTCAGGCTGCGGGGAATGGTGTCTTAGAGTTAGGCTGCGGGGAAGGGAGGGATAGGGTTAGGGTAATGGAAAGGGGTGGTAAGGGTTAGTGTAAATTCATACTCACCATTCGAAGCAGCGTCTTCTGTCTTCCGAGGATCGATTGCTTCTTCTCAGTGAGGCAGAAGCAATCGAGTTCCTGAAAAAGGGCAGTTCGCAGCGGCAAACCACACCCACCCCACCATGATGCATCGTCTAGTACGAGATCCATAATGGCAGGGCAGTGTGTGCGCATACACACTTGTAAAATGCAGTCATTTTCCACTCCTTGCAAGTGTAATTGAGTAAGTCTGGATCCAGCCATTGTATGCAGAGGTAAATTTTAGGAGAGCTCTTGAGATCATGTCCATGCTTTAGACCTTGTTTACTGCCTAATATACAAAATACAATAAATACACAGGTAGGCATAGACTTCCAGATCCTGTCAAAATCCTTGGCAGACTGACCGGCCGCGGCAAAGCGTCATTAACACAAAAATGAGCACAACCTTTACAACAGTCCTGGAAATGAAGCCACGCCAATGACACTGAGAGTGTCTCGTCAGATGTATAGTTACCAAGTGGTCATTTCAGTGACCTCTAGAGGTGTAACTACTATAGTTGCAGTGAAGGGATGTAGTTGCAGTTGCGATGAGCTGATTTTCTACACGGATACAAGCGACAGCTTAATGGTGGCTTTAGCAGTGCTGAAATTGCACGTATAAGAAGTAATTCTACTGGGAATGAGTACTGTGGGGAATGGCCCTATTTCAACAAGGTACCCATTCCCAATAGCAAATTTTACTCTCCCCAATGCACTGTGGTTAATGTTAGGCTGCTAGAATTGAAAGGTTAGTTTGTGGAGAGGGAATGGTTCAGGTTAAACTGCTAGAAGGGTAGGAGAGGGTTAGAGGAAAATACAATATTGAGCCATTGGAACATTCATTTTGATTACTCGCAGAATGTTGATAATCTATGAGAATGTAGATAATCTATGGAAATGTAGATAATCTATGGGAATGTAGATAATCTATGAGAATGCAGATAATCTATGGAAATGTTGATAATCTATGGGAATGTAGATAATCTATGAGAATGCAGACAATCTATGTGAATGTAGATAATCTATGTGAATGTAGATAATCTATGGAAATGTAGATAATCTATGGGAATGTAGGTAATCTAAAAAATAAAAAATAAATTGTTGATGTTACCTTATATCTGATTATATTGGATTGGTTCTATCATATCTCTCCTGTGTTTTCTGCTCCTTTCTATACATTGTGGTAAGAATTGTAGATTTTTCTTAAGGTTTTAGCGACCATTTTTTAAAATAAATTGTAATTAATTTGTCTGATTTATTGATCTATACTTGCCAGCTTCTTTACTATATGGTTTAATAATAATTTGCTGAATTGTTACGGTAATTGGGAAGCTAGCATTGCTTTAAGCACGTAGGGTAAATTGTATTCTCCAAGATAGCGGCATTAGTCGTGAAATGCACCTATTCCTCTCTGTTACTCTATCCGAACATTGCATATTGCATCTGTAAATAAACTTTGTGATGTAGGCTTACATGATGTGCAGTTCCTGAGGCAAATTGTGGAGAATATAATCTTTCCATTTACAGAATTTTGGATATATTAATATTATTAATATTATTATGTATATAATCTATGGGAATGTAGATAATCTATGGAAATGTAGATAATCTATGGGAATGTAGATAATCTATGGAAATATATATAATCTATGGGAATGTAGATAATCTATGGGAATGTAGATAATCTATGGAAATGTAGATAATCTATGGAAATGTAGATGATCTAAGAGAGGAAATGTAGATAATCTATGTGAATGTAGATAATCTATGTGAATGTAGATAATCTATGGGAATGTTAATAACCTATGGAAATGTTGATAATCTATGGAAATGTTGATAATCTATGGGAATGTAGATAATCTATGGAAATATAGATAATCTATGTGAATGTAGATAATCTATGTGAATGTAGATAATCTATGGGAATGTAGATAATCTATGGGAATGTAGATAATCTATGGAAATGTAGATAATCTATGGGAATGTTGATAATCTATGGAAATGTAGATAATCTATGTGAATGTAGATAATCTATGTGAATGTAGATAATCTATGGAAATTTAGATAATCTATGGAAATTTAGATAATCTATGGGAATGTTGATAATCTATGGAAATGTAGATAATCTATGGAAATGTAGATAATCTATGGAAATGTAGATAATCTATGGGAATGTAGATAATCTATGTGAATGTAGATTATCTATGGGAATGTAGATAATCTATGGAAATGCAGATAATCTATGGAAATGCAGATAATCTATGGGAATGTATATAATCTATGGAAATGTAGATAATCTATGTGAATGTAGATAATCTATGGAAATGTATATAATCTATGTGAATGTAGATAATCTATGGAAGTGTAGATAATCTATGGAAATGTATATAATCTAAGGGAATGTAGATAATCTATGGAAATGTATATAATCTATGGGAATGTAGATAATCTATGGAAATATAGATAATCTATGTGAATGTAGATAATCTATGTGAATCTAGATAATCTAATTATTATTATCCTATCCGAATGCATTCATTTTCTGTCAGAATCCTGCCTTCTGGAAGTGGACTTCTGTGTACCCATCTTTGTAATTCATAATTGATACAGTAGTAGAATAGGACTTAATAAAAGTATCAAGCAACCTTTTCACTTGTAAGATTTAACTTGTTATCATTATATAATCCAGCTAATAAACACTACTTTTTATTTAACGTAAGTCTGTCTATAAAGTTGAAAACTCATATTGAGCATAGTCAGAAAAAAAGAGGGAAAACAGCCCTCATAATGTGCTGGGAACAGCTGGTACCAGATGAAAACTACGTAACTGTGAATCCGGACCTATAACCTTCTGAGATGGTGATAGATGGGAGAACTAAGTGAGGAATCGGCTTGTGGTATGCAGGGAGGATGATCCTATAGACCAGGAATGGTAATGTACCAGCCCCAGTATACTTTCCTAGGTATCAGCTATATTTATGCCATTTAAGCATGCTGGGGTTTATAGTTTAGCAACTCCTGGCATGCCATAGGTTAGCCAGTCCTGCTTTATATTGTGGACATATATCTCAGCTGGTCCTGTGTAGGAAGAATCATTACAGATATGTTATTTAGCTCAGTAACACACAGTGTTTTACTTGCTCTGTAATGTGATTGTGAAGGATAAAGTCACTAATTAGTTTCAGACTAGCTTCATTATAATGCCATTATCTTGTGACAGGAGTCATTTGGCTGTCAAACTTGGCAACTCAGCACATGTCTGGCAGTTTGGAATTTCCTTTTACCCGAATATGTGTTCAAAAGGCTTGTTACAATGCTCGTCATAGTTTTCATTAGTTTACGCCCAGCAGAATACTATACATTCCAAACCATAATAAGGAGATCTGTGACAAAGGGGTAGATACAGAACTACGTGTGCCGTACGTTTATTCGCGGAGCGTATTTTCGTGCACGTAAGTTCGCTACACTCCCCTCGGCACACCCCTTGAACGTACGTATTTTGTCAAGATACGCTTCCCAAACCCTACCTTAACTTTTTCCAACGTAACCGCTGTCATACACACACGTACGTATGGGCTAAACGAATTTACGCAGCTAAGCCATCGTACTACAGTTGAATGCAGTTGCCGTCATTTGCATTTTAGAAAGTGACCGAGATGCAAATCCTGGAGTCGCAAAGAGTCATCTGCCGAATTTTAAGTGTTTAACCTAACCATACCCTTAACCTTTTCCTAACACTAACCCTCCATTTCCTGTGGCCACAACCCTAATACTCAATGCCCTGCAGCCTATCCGTAACTGTCTATGCCCCACAACATAACCCTAACCTTCCATTCCCCGCAGCCTAACCCAAACCCTCGATACCCCACCACCTAACCCTTTCCCCTTGACCCTAACCTTTTACCCGCCTGCCCCTAATCTACCCACTGCAGCCTGTAGCTATTGAGAACAAGGTTCCCATAGGAATGTTTTTATTTTCAAAGCTTTTCAAACAATGATACAGCTGCCATTGGATGTATCAGGTCCGAAATATGGCCGTTCTGACTGGCATCCGCATCCCTTTAAAATACCATTTTCATGTCTTGAAACTCTAAGGTTTTAATGACTAATTTCCTTCACTTTCTTGCCTAGGTTCCTCATTACAAGTCTTGCTAAATGATAAATGCCCAACTTCCTGTCCTCAGAAGTAATAGGTAGCGACACAGATTATTCCACACAGTTCCTAACACGTTCCATTGTGCAGTGCTGATTTCAGAGCCTTAGATCTTGATCAATAGAAGTATAGAGCCCACAGCGTTGTACTATTCTTATGGGTAACGACATAGCTCCATCTCTTTGTAATACCTGTTCCACTAGGAATACCGTGCATGGAATAATTATTCGGCTCCTGATTCATTTTTGTGTTCATCACCTTATTTCATTTCACACCAGCATTTCTGGTTTATGGGCTATGAAATTAAGAATAAAAAGTTATTACAAATGTTCCACTACACAGATATGCGGGAGGTCAGCTCTAGTGTTTGGCGTTTTCATTTTGCACTTCCCAGGAAAGTAATCTCATCACATTTGCACACGCTGTGTATTCCTGTATTACCGGCTTTTACTGTTCGCAGAGTGCAGCTTTTAAAAGCTTTGGAATTGCTTGAATCCAGTAACCAAACACTTCAGCTCCATTCGGAATTTTTTTTAATGATGTTTACATAGGTTCATATGCTGCAGAGGATTCATGTCTATTCACATGAAAACGCAGGAACTGACATCAGCAGAGGACTTTCTAATATTTAGTATGCCCACTACAGTCTCGCTTTTACTATTGTTATTATATTACGCTTTTATAGAAAAATGAACATGACCTCTTCAACAGTCCAGGGAATGAAGCCAGGCCAACGACACTGAGGATGCCTGAGCGAATGTTATCAAGTGGTCATTTCAGTGACCTTTAGAAAGGGCGTAACTACTGTGGTTGGATGGGTTATGGCTGTGTCGGGGCAAGGAGGAAAAGGGGTTCGAGGCGGGGTGTGGTTAAGCTGATTTCCGACACTGATACGGCCGACAGCTTAATCGCAGTTGTGTCAGTGTTGAAATTGTGTGAATATTCCTATTGGGAAATAGTACTATGGTGAATGTGAATTTGTGTACAATAGGCACAAGCTACGTTATTTTCTTTGCGTGCATATAGTCAGGGTTCAGTCACATCTTGGGTTCAGTCACATCTTGGTGCTTTTGCTATGATTTACACACTTATGAAAAGTGCTCTAAACATAGGAGAATGCCATTTGCGACACTGTTGCTGAAGGGACAGATATCGAGAATAACTATTTCCATAACAATTAATCAGATTCTAGCTCTTATTTTGTAGTAAACAAATAATAACTAGAAAGTGACTAGTTACCAGGAACACACTATGTTTATTTACGGAATCCTTTTTCTCTCTGTCCGAATGGCACTAATGGATTTATGGAGTGGGGGAGGGGCTCAGATGCAGGCTTGACGGTTTGGCAGGACCAATGAGCCTGCACATTTGAAATGCTGGCTCTCGGTCAGGCAGGCTTTTACTCCCCTTACTGACAGCAGATGTCAATGTTCCTGTGATGCTGTCAGTGAGAGCAGCAGAGAGCCAGCATTACCAGTGCATCTGCATGACTGAGAATAGATCAGTCTTAAAGAAACAGACACAGTAATAAAAGAGACAGAATAGACAAGAAGAGAAGAATAGAAGGTGAATGAAGGTGTATGCAGGGGGGGAACTACCATTGGTGCAATAGGTGCAGCAGCACCTGAGCCCATGCTGATACAAGGGCCCACAGCCATCATCACCGCACCACCGAAGCTCCCCACCAGGTTACCTTGGATATGATCAGAGCCAGCGGCGGATTGGCCATAGGCCTTACCGGGAAATTTTCCCCACCAGGTTACCTTGGATATGATCAGAGCCAAAGCATATTTTTTGCACCTGGGTCCACATCTGGCTAGTTCCGCCTCTGGGTGTATGATTACTGGAAAGGTGAGAGAGTTGTGAAAAAAACAATGATGAGGTAACAGGGAAAGTATTTAAATGACAGAAGGGACAGAAGTAAGTTTTGGGGACAGCAGAGAACACTGTGGAGAATAGGCTGGAGAGAAAAAGGGGAAGAGTTGGGGAAGGAGCTGGCTATGAGGAACCGGGAGTGAAGAGAATATGGGGGCACGAGTATGGAGAGGATAGAGGGTGGAGAAAATCAATAAGGGAAGGAGTTTATTCTAGAAATAGAATTGGAGATATACGGGAAGCCTGTATAACTGAATTTACATTGTGTTAGTAAACGGGCAACACAAAGTGCATGCTTTCATATCACCACCAAATATCTGGGTTTTTGCTAAAAACCCGGGTCTTGTCAAAATCCCAGGTATTTGGTGGTGATGTGAAAGGCCCCATTTTTGTTGACCTGGGAAAAAAGAAGAGTTCTTCCCAGGTCTCACACAGGACTGGTGTCAGTGTGAAAGGTTCTTTCTTGTCCGCTTGCAGTTCTGCTATTCGCCGCGGTGAATTTAATACTTGTATGTCTCCTTTCTGGTCCACCTTGCTGACATCATCAAACACCGCTTATCCCTGGAACACTAGAGATTATAGTAGTGATTGACAGGAGGTGGAGCTTAATATCTCAATTTGCATAAATCACATCATTAAGCCCAGCCCCCATGCCAGCATCTGTTTCTTCCATCAGGGAGAAATAAAAAGTCGGCAAATCTGTTCTAGATTGTGTCACAGTACTCATAATAAATTCCTAAACAGAACATCTTCATTCTCCATACAGCTGAGCAAAACATATATATTCTTAACAAATTCATTAGGCTTTACCTTTAAATCTCCCCAGTACCCTGCTATCTTCATGACTAATATTATGGTTAGCATTTACTGACAATTATCTTTAATATTGGTGATGGATACGACTGAATATACAATATATGATTTTTGATGTGGACGGTGCACTTTAAATACTAAATACTGTAAAAGGGCTGAATGCGGCTCTTTGCACTTTTACCAATATAATTTTTTAGATCCTTGCAAAACATCCTTTTTGAATATAGCCAAATGTATTTAGTCTCAGGACGCCCTATTGATTTGTTTGTGCTATTAAACATTGGCCAGCTGTGCAACAAATTTGAAATAAGTATTAAGGACAGAAGCGTCCTCCGGAGTGGCTGGAACTGAACAGACCTATAAAATTAATTGTGCTATTTTATGTGTGTTGATTGTGGTCATTTATACATAATAATCTTAGCAAAGCAGAGAAAATAATGTTTTGAGTAGTTTTTAAGGTCATTCTGGTCAGCTTAGTTTGCTTACAGATTTATTGTTTTAATAATCCACTGATGGTGGGTAATTAGTATGTAGAAAAAAATATACTAGACTTAAAAAAAGGAAATAAAACTAATATACATTTATCCATTATTGTGTGTACCCAAGAGTCTGATATTAGCCATGTAAATAAAAAATAAAGAAACGAGGAGGTGGAAATGTGGGGGGATGACAGGGAAAAAAGCTGTTCTAGATCATGTAAAAAAGATGCAGGACAGACATCAGAAAGAGGGGCTTTCATTACTGCTGTACTTGTAGGTAATTAAAGAGTTAGACAGATGGGGTAACTCTGGCCAGGAGGTTGAGGATCAGGGTCCGAATTTTGGGCTTGGCCGCACACTACATGATATCGGCCCCTCGGGAAGATACTCGATCCTGAACGATGCAAGGTTTCAGAATCGCTCTAGTGTGTGGCCAGATTTACTCTTGACTGTGGACCAGCCCCCATATCTGTTATCTGAGGGGAGTAAATCTATCTTAATCAGAAAGAAGAGTAAACCAAGGTCTTTAAAACATAATTGCTTAAGTTATTTAATATACTGTAAATATTATTTAGCTCACAATCAATTTTAGATAATTGCTTAACCTAATTTTCAACCAAACTGGCAAAATAATACATCCGCTACAATATAGGATGGGTAGAGTCATTGGGCCTGATCCAGAAATACGCTGATGTGCTGTGCTTACTAAAGCACAGCGTATCGGCGTGCACTGTCCCCGACGCTCCCCCTGTGCAGGCGTATTTTCCCTTGCTTACGCTGGATGAAGGCTACCCTAACTTCAGCCGGCGTAAGCAATGGAAAATAAGCTCGCACAGGAGCGTTGGTACGCTAAGCCCTCCCTCCCTCCCTCATTAAACTAACTCCCCCCACCCACCTTCACTAACCTTAACGTAGTAACGCTGGGGGACACCCCCTCCAGCGTCACTACGCTGTTCCTACGGACGCCCGATCGTTGATCGGGCGTTGCCGTAGCTATGCCGGGCAACATCTGCCCAGCGCATGCGCAGATCGGCTTTTCAGCTGATCTAACGCTTATGACCGCCGTAGCTAGTACGACAGGCATTGTTCTGGATCAGGCCCATTGAGCCACCTATCTCTCCACCTTCTAGATTCCTGATTTTTCTAAATCAAATCACTGAGAGACATTTATCTATTATCATAATGTTGGTTAACCAATATCTGATGTGATATACACAAAGCTGACTGATTTACAAGGTATGCCATGGTAAAATGCCCCAGCAACACTGCCATTAACCAGTAACAGACTATACCATTCTATCTGTAAAATAAAACACATATTTGCAAATATATGATAAGCCACCATTAAGGCATTTCTGCATATGGTGGTCCTAACTGTAACAATGAGAGTCCCAATGTTGGGTTTTATATATATATATATATATATATATATATATTAAAGATAGAAGTTCATGATTAGTAACTGAGTAATGGCTAGAGTGCCAGGCCATGTCTTGTTTTTTGTACAAATTCCCCTTGACTTGTGCACCGGCCATATATATTACTTTATAAACTGATTCGTAGCTGCCTCCATTTTGGATATGTGGTTTAAAGTCTCTCTGAGATTGCAGCTGAGAGGGGGTGCGGTCTCAGAGTGGCAGTTTGGGAGACCTGGGAATCTCCATGTGAGGTATGCTCTTGGTTTAGAAAGATATTGGATATGTGACCCAAAGTTGGGGCTCTATTTAGAGTTAAGATTAGAGTTAGGACTGTTCA
>WWET01001346.1:260309-282971 GCA_011038615.1 Limnodynastes dumerilii | reverse complement strand
TAATAAAATGGTACAAGCCTCCACATTCAGGTTCCAAGGTCCAGGTATTAAAGAGAGGGTCCTCTGGTGCGCAACGGAGTGGCCAGCATCGTCGGCACTGTCCTGACGCGCATTTCGCTGGTAATGAGGGCTTTTTCAAAGGTGCGTGTAACAAGAGAGGGTCAGGTGTAGGTTTAAATAGTCAAAATAGTCACGTGTTCCAATCATCTCGAGCAATGGGTTAAACTGATGACATTAGAGAAAACACACCTGCAGAAAACATGTTTAAATAAAAACAAGAATAAATATACATATAGAGAAAGAAACTCATTAGGATACATATAGAAAGAGACAGAGTAATCTAAAAAAGGGGACTGATTTTTTACAATGATGGCAAAAAATGACAAAAACATATCTACATGAAAAGTATGGATATGTAGATACACATGGGTATATTGCAACTAAACATAATAAAGACACTAAATAGTTATCAAATATGTTTTGAATTTTACATAAGTAGAATATTAGGAGTAAAGAATTATATTATACTTATTTTTAGAAAACTAGTACGATAAGATATTATAAATAAATTGCAAATTGGCATAGTGAAGATACTGAATTGTTATTCAAATATATTTTTGATCTTATATAAATATATTTGTTGGATTAATTATTATAAATATTATATTTTGTACTAATTTGAAAAAAATTTTGCCAACAGGATCATCAAATATTATAAATGGCATATATAGACCAAAAGAAGGAGGCAAAAGTGCAATTCAAAAACCCACACATGAAAACTATAGATCTCAGATGTTTAATGAAATCTAAAACATGAATACAGGAATGTTCCTGAAATAGTTGCCAAATGTAAATCATTAAAATGAAGTAAAGGTGATATTTTCATTTAGCCCATGAGGGTGTACAGAATTCAACAAATAAATCCAGCGTGTTTCTTTTTGTAATAATAAATTGTTCAAATCGCCCCCACGTAGGATTGACACAAGTTTTTCGATCATAAAAGCTTTCAGAACTACAGAATTAGCATGATGACATATTAAATGGTGTTTTTCTATGGGAGTCATAATTTTTTATTTCTTTTTATCTTCTGGAGCATTACAGATGGACCTGATATGTTCCTGTACTCTGGATTTAAGGGGCGAATGGTCTTACCTACATAACGTAGACCGCATGTGCAGACCAAACAATAAATCACCATCTTTGTGTTGCAGTTTGCATATTGTCGTAACAAGTGAGATTTAGATAGCGATCTTGTAGCTCTGTTACCTTAGAATTGTACGGACAGATATTGCAACTTCCGAATGGAAAAGTACCAAAGTACCTATCTGGGCTTCTTTGCTGGGAAGTAAAATAACTGTTTAGATTTTTTGCTCTGCGCCAGCACATAGGAATAGACCAGTCAAGCCGATTTAAGAACATATAAATATTTGTTCAGGATTCCTGTAATGATATTAGATTGTTGACAATGATTAGTGATAAAACGAATTTTGCTATTATGCTTATAGTTAGACTCCTTGAGTATTCTTTTTTTCGGATATATAAGCTCTTCATGACTGGTTTTTAATGCGTTGTGGTAAGCTCTGACCAATAGTAGTTGGACAATTAATTAGTTTTTTTTTTTTCTGGTAAAATTTTTAATTCATATCAACCGCCCTTTGTCTTTGATAACGGCTTTTGCTTGGCGCAGCATGCTCTCAATGTGTTTCTTGTCTAACTCTTGGTAAGATTTACTAAGCTGCGGTAAAGGATAAATCAAGATGTTGCCTATAGCAACCAATCAGATTCTAGATGACATTTGCTAGTATGTAAAAGGAAAGTGAGAGTTAGAATATGATTGGTTGCTATATGCAACATCTCCACTTGTCTTTTCTTGCAGCTTAGTAAATCTACCCGTTGATTCTATCATCATAATGTCAAACCTGGAAAAAAGATTCTTAATTCATTATCCAACCATTTTAAGAAATATAGAAAGAAGAAATATACTAAAGAAGGCGGCTTACTAATGATATTGCCTAAAAATATGATAATTCATTTGTCTGTAAGACAAACTGAAGATTTGCTTTTTGAATTGATTAGAAGCCTCATTATTTTACTTTTCAACAGAGGTCTGACATAACACAATGGACTAAATAAATGTATTGATTGCAGTTTTTTTAAATAAGATAAGGGTATTGCATTTATACAACTGTTTTAGATCTGTCAATACAGATGAACAGCTGCTTTATATTAAAAAAAATAAAGTTTAAAATTAATTTAATAGATGTATTTAGTTTTGTTGCCACAGTTAGTGAAAACTTAAATAAACTGATAATATTTTTATATGTTATATATCAAATGTTTCTGCTCACAAACAAAATAAATTTTTATTTAAAATGAGAAATGTGCTATATTATTTGAAGCTGTTACCTGAAACCACAGAGTAGGCTATAAGTATGTCTTTCTTGATAGAATACAGAACATTCATGGTGTTCCAATTGTATTGTTTTTTAGTAAGATATTACTCGATTTCTTTAACTATTACTTGCTGAATTATATTGTATTTTCTATAGTGATAAAAAAAACAAATTCAATTTATATTTATGAACTTATTTGCTCAAAAATGAGTCTCATCCTTTTTCTTGTGGCATGGGGGTTACTTTCAATAAAAAACATATTTGTATTTTATTTACACAACATTGTATTATATGTGTTTTGTTATATTTAGACATTCATTTTCTATTACCTTATTTAAAGACATAGGACCGGATTCAGAGATGTGTGTGTCTAAAGTACGCAAATATCCGCACACACGTAGAAAAGGCAACTCCCCTGACACTCTCCTGGCATGGACGGGTTTCTCTACGTGTGTACTTACGTGTGTATGTTACTTCCGTACATGACTAACCGCATCCTCAAAAGCTCATTTAAATGCCCCTCCCCCGCCCAACTTCACGTAACTTCACATGCACGGAAGACAACCACTCTCCTCCGTACGTATGTCCCTAAGTGTGATTCAGAAGTCCGCGCCTGATGGACTTCCGTGACTAAATCCTACATAACTTGCGTGCAAAAAGTTACTATGCATGCGTAGGAAATCCGCTCTTAAATATACATACGGAAAACCACACAAAATCATATCTGTGAATATGGTCCATAATCATATAGTACATGTTTACCCATTGTTTACCGTCTAAAGCTAAAAGAAGCCAAGAGAAGCCATGTCTTAATTGCTTAATTGTTTGAATACTCCAATGCATATTAAAAGTCTTTAATTACTGCACTTAATAGCTGCAATAAATAAGGGTAGAAAATCACCAGTATTAATGTGTTTTAGTTAAGTTTTATTAGGTAGATGAGCAATAACTAGCTGTCACCATGATCAGCACATGACATTGTCTCATAGCTTCCCTTTGCAATGAAAGAGTCATGCTTAAGGCACAAAGACACGAAAGTTTAAGCAGAGCTTCTAATGCATTCAGCATGGCCAGCGCAGTGCTGCTAGGTTACAGCATAAGGTTTTGAGAGAGTTATCAGGACAAACATTCAATGTAGGGCTGGTCTGCAATATTTATTTAGTTGCATTGCATGTAGGGGTACATAAAAAAAAACCCTGTGGTTTTAGCAAACCATCATCCAAAGCTTTAGGTTATATAAGCGTCTCATTCTTTCATCCTAGAGGTAAAAGAGCCTAGTGTTAGGACAGTCAAGGCTACACTGTGAGATGGCTAATCTAAAAACCGATTTACCATGTTTGTACCTTCCAACTGACCAATTATCCTCAGAAACGCTAAAATATGTAATTCACACAAACAAACTATGCAAATACTAGGGGCACTACAACAAATTATTATTAATTTATTTGTTTAATTATGTTAACTTACCTCATCAGACACCTCTTAAAGCCTCCAAAATAGCTGCTGTGGAACAACAGCCCCCCTCAGCTGCTGCTCCCAGACGTGCAGAAGTATAAGTACAGCTGCTACCTCCTGACAAGCTTACCCGGTTACCCTGAGTACCAGGGTACCCCTGATTTAGACCCAAAGAAAGACAGTAGCATATAAAGAAGAGGAGAAACTCCCCCCGATCTCAGAGAACACCACCCTGCAATAGATGAACCAAAGTTATTTTGACACCAAAGACAAGATAAGCATTATGAGATTATACTGTATCTTCATAGGAAATCCATACAGAAGAGAAAAGACCAAAGCTGTAGCATTAGTCAGACCTTAGTCTATTAGGAAAAGAGGAGAAGATGGATGTTGGCTCATATGGAGCTATATTTTCTGCTATGATTTATTAAACAGACCCCTAAGCTACTCTTTTTTCTATATATTACGTTTATGTTCAGTTCTGTTACAGTCATTTCCCACTTTCCCTTTCTAATTGCTACAACCATGTGTTCCAACAAAGAACATAAAGTATTGGCCTTAGAAACTGCTTAATACAGACAGGAACCATAATCCCTGAATAAAGATCAAATGGATCAATAACCCTAACAAAAGACTGAAAATAGCATTGACATTCATTGACATTCTGAGATACTAAGTTTTTGACTTTCTTTAACAATATGGGCCTGATCCAATTGCATGCAATCTCTGATCATGGTGCTTTTTACGCAAATGTACATTGCGGATTCTTATGTACACTGCATAGAGGTGTACAATAAAATGTGCGATTTTAATTTACCATAATAGACGGGAATCAGGCCATATATGTCTCTACTAATGCCAAACATATCATGGAAAACTGTGTGTGTGTGTTTGTGTGTGTGTGCGTGTGGTGTGGGTCCCATTTTCCATGCGTATTTTTAGAATTGGATAAACTGCGCATGCATAATAACTTTTTACGTAAGCTATGTAGGATTTCGGCACGGAAATCCATTAGGCACGAACTTCAAATCCATGCTTAATGAGATACATACGGAGGGGCGTTCCAGTCCTCCATATGCAGGAAGTTTAGTGAAAGTGGGTGGGGGGGCATTTAAATGGCCTAATATGGCACAGTTGGGAAAGTACGCACGTACCTAAGTAACTTAAGCACAAATAAATGCACGTACAGTTAAGGTTGCCCTATGGTGGCGGAAGTCTGCTAAAATCTATAAGTGTGAGGGGAGTGTCATGGGTGTTGCCAGGCAACATAGGCGCGTTTATTTGCGAATGTATGCGTACTTATTTCCCACTTAAGTGTAAATATGGTCCAACATCTGTGATTTATTTACTGGCAATATGATTTTCCTCTCCCATAACCCTCTGCTCTAATATATTTTTAACATGCATGCCCTCAGAGGCCAGGAAATGGCTACAGAAGTGTTGGACAGACAGTCAGGACTGCGTACATACTTCACATTTGGAACAACATTGTAACATTGTTAATCAGTAAAATTATGATGTTTTAAAAAATCGAGTTAAATATGCAATGTACATTAAAATGATTAGGCATGATCGCTGGAGCATACACGCTAATTAGATAATGTTTCAAACACTTGTTTATTGTGGCCTAAGCCTTTAGAACAGAGTATTAATATGATTTCGTGCATGATTAGACTGTAGTCTTTTAAGTTTCTATAACATCAATCCACACAGTATAATTGCTGTCAGTCCGCCACAGATTGGTGAGAGAATCCCTTTCCTGCAAACTGCTGAAAATATGGAAATATTAGATGTACGTAAACTAGAGAGTTCCTCAGCGGCAAGTAAATAAGGTAGTGCCTGGCCTCTTCCATCATTACATACAGGACCAGATTCACAGATAAGAAGGGAATAAGTATGTGTAGATTCGCAATACGTAATTCCCCTGTCTGGAAGGTTGTGCGCATGCCATCTGTTATGTAAAAGGGGCTGCCCCCCTCTTTTATGTCGTGAAGGCGGAGATCGACATGTTAATGAGGGGATGGGGCGGGGGAAGCCCCATTACGACTGATCGTAAAGGGTACGGTAGGAATCTGGACACATAAGCGTCCAGATTTACTACCGAGAGCAGGGAGTGCAGGGGGCGTGTGCTCCCCGCCTCGACCATGGACGAAATGACCTTGCGCGCTTGTAAGGCACGCGTAGGTCAGGATCTGGCCCATTGGCTTTGATCCCGATTTGCACCCGACACCCAATTTACGTAAGTTGCTTGCGGAAGTAGAGTGTATTTCTGGCACTGCACATGCTCATGCCGGATATTACGCAACTAAGTTCCGTGCACGGCGTGGCTCCAGATCCACATGCCTCATACCCGCAACAGAGGGTAGGGATAGGCATGCAGATGATGGCGAGTGGGCGTGGTATGTCCCATAATAGGGGAGTGACATGGCAGGGCAGTTCACTTGCCTCTCGCATGCAGACTTACAGACCTCCTTGTGTAAGGAACGTATGGAGGTCTGGATGATTACAATTCACATAGATGCACAGTCCCCCGAGTCAGGACTATCCTGCCAAAATCAGGACTGGTAGGAGGTTTAAATTAGACCATGTGCATAACAAACCATGTCATTTGCTTAGCATGTAGTTTTAAACTACTGGATTTTGTAACATTTATTTTCTCTTTCTTGTCGCTCAATTACTTGCTTTCTATTGAACTCACAGCGATCATGTTCTGATAGCTCAAATTATGACAATTATGACAAGCAATTACTTTGCTCATTTCTTCATATTTGTATTATTAATTATATGTTTGTTGCGTCTATTTAATCTGTGCAGTTATGTGTGGTGAGAAGCCTAGAGGGGAATAAGATGTATGTACACGGACATGACACTACCTTATATTTGTTGTATTTAATGTGCTAAAACATAGATCTATAAAATTGTATAAAAGTGCAAATAAGGATAGCCAATAACTTTATATGTATTGCTTGTGCAGCTGTATCTCTGAAGTGAGTATGTATAAAAATAGTATAAAGAAGCAGTGGTGGGATTCAGCCGCTTCGCACCCATTCCGCAGAACCGATACCTAATGTGAGTGCCGCTATAAACATTAGTTTCCCAGCTACGGTCACTGGAGCGCATCCCGCGTCCTGTCACGGGGGAAGCGCTGCAGCTTGAGAAGAGCAGCGGGACTTCGAAGGTAAGTTAGTGAAAGCAGGCAAGTCTGCAAAGGGGATACTGGGGGCCATGGGTGCCTGGAGAATTGATGGGAACAGTGGGGGGACTACTGGACACCTGATGGGAATACTTACAGAACAATTGCTGTAAGTTCAGCAGAAGCGGAAAGAGGTTCTTCAAAGATGAGCATTATATGTTCAGAAAAGAGAAGTCGCCTGTTTCTAATATATCAAACATAATGACTATTAGTCTAATCGGCCTACCGCTAAAGGTATGGAATCCTGCTCCTACAGTGAAAAGATGGTTAAGGATAAATCACACAGCCGATGATGCTCGGATAAAAGCAGAGAGAAATGAGGCACTCCCAGACTTATCCAGACAGTATGCTAAAAACTGGTCACAGCTTATTCCAACGTGTCAGAGAATTTGCTTCTCTATTTATCAGAGACAAAGGAAAAAACGTTTAGTATTTTTTATAATATATATTATTAACATATATCAACGATAACCTCCTACTCCAGTCCACTGTCTCTATGTCCAGCTCTATATTCACTTTTCCTAAATAAAAAGCTTATAATACAGTCTTCAGTCCTTCACCCACATAGTAGTTTAGGTAGAAAGGAAGCCTTAGGGAGGATTTAGGAAGAAGTCGGTGGGGGGAGGGATGCAGATTAACCGGGGAGGGCAGGGGAAGCCATTCTCCATGTGTATTTTCCTTCTTAAGAAGGAAATACACCCAGTTACTTAAGGAACACTCTTAAGTGCCATAAGGTTCCTAAAAATGGGGGGAGGGGGGATTTTGAGGGGTAGTACAGGTGAGTTAGGTGCAGATAGGCGTATCTATAATGGGTGCAGGCTGTGCAGTGCAGAACAGGGGGCCCTGTGGCATTCATCCTGCACCCAGGGTTGGCAGGGGAAGGGGGTCATTCGGCATATATTTAAGATCTTCCGGAGGGAAGAAATAGATGCTGAGTGAGCCCCCCCTTCTCCTGCAGTGGGACTGTCCCTATTCGCGGGCCGAAAAAAATGGACGGGGCCTACAGCACAGTTAGGCTCCACCCCTTTTGAGGTCCATGAATCGGACAGTCCTGTCTCAGGTAAGGGGGGGGCCCATGCACAAATCCTGCACAAGGGCCCCCTCACTTCTTAAAACACCCCTGGGCCACAACTAACTCATTCTTATCTGTGAATACGGTCCAAGGTTCCTAAGAGGCAAAATAAAACGTTATTATTAGTAATTATAAAGAGTAATAAACATTACATACACAGATACACTGAAAAAGACACAGGGATAGTGCCTTTAAATGCACCAGTCATTTCTATATAGACATCCACTTTGAGCAGCTGAAACGTGATTTCCCCTTTCCGGAATGTAAAATGTCACATCTAAAATAGAAGAAAGAAGAAAGCTTTCCTTTTGGTGTATGATCCTTTTTAAGTTTCTACTGAAAATTCATTGATGTTATTTAGATATTTTTGTGCAGTAAACCTGCCAAGATTTCAAATGCTGACCTTCCCATTTATCCTCTAGCATCAAACATATTGACAGATCTATATTTTATCATTCAGTCTTTTCATGCTTTATATATAACCTGATGCGATCAGATACACCGATATACAATGTATACTACTGTGTGACAAAAATGTAGATTCATTTAAAATGTAAATAATAAAATGGATTAAAAAAAATTGAAACAATGTTAGTTCAGCCTTGAAACCATTTAGGACAATTATAGCCTCGCTGGGAGCCATTAAACATGGAGGTGTCAATAATGAAGCATTCTGCTAATGCACTCAGTCTGTCTTGTGCATACATTACCAGATGTAGGCATCCAGGTGGAAAAGTTCTGACCTATGTTTGTGCGTTTACATGCAAAGAGCATAGGACAAATATATATCAATGGCAGACAGCCTGTGTTCTTCATAAATATGACCTTACCATTGACTTAAAATGTTTTTTCCCCTTGTTATCAAACAAGAAGGTAGAGGTAAAGGAGTTGTTGACCTGGATATGTCATGACTAGAATTTTATTACCATATTAAAACAAACTCTACATTTGCCATAACTTATCTCCTGGCACAACCTTTGTGTTATTATTATCTATAATATAAACGAGTTTTCATTTCTGTTGTGACTCTTTGATAAAGGCTTGTAATGTGATGGAAAACATTCTATTTTGTTGTGGGTAGAAACCAATTCTTCCATTTTCCATTGGTTTGAAATGCAGATGTTTTTTCAGTCCTTCAGTCGGTCTGATCAGCACGCATTGCGGCAAGTATTCTCCGGCCCCACACCCTTTAGGGGCCCCCGCAACAACGGATCAAAATAATATAAACATTTCTTAAATTGTTTCCAAAAAATATAGAAAAAATAATCAACTCAAAGAAACGAAAACTTTACATTTAAGACTTTATAGAGAAAATACTTTATTAAATTTGTTGGTTGGTAAAACTAAAAATGTATTAGGAGATAAATTGCGATGGCGGAGCGGAATGGGATGGGAAGTGTACGTCAGGTATAGAAGGTGGCAGGCAGGATCTATATAAATTATACAGTAAGGGCTTGCTTATTCCCTATCTAGATTTCCGAGCTGTCCCCATTTCAGCTGTCAGAAACTTGCACACGAAAGTGGATTTGCCTCTGCTCCCTTGCACGGGAGTTAGAATCAGGGTAAATGCTAGGATGTACGGCACCCACCTGCAAACTACAGATTATCGCCCTTACTGTAGCACAGAAGGGCACTGCAGCTTGCTGCCATAGCTCCATCTAGGTAAATATCAGTCACTAGAGTCACTCTAGGGCAGTGTTGGCTAACCTGTGACACTCCAGATGTTGTGAAACTACGAGTCCAAGCCTGTACCCTTTCCTATCACAGGGTGCATTGCGTCAGCCCTGGTTAGAATATAGCAGTGATCTAGCGTTGGATCTCTGCTTCTGTGTGCATATGAAGCGAGGGTCCATTCATATTAACTTATTCTATAAATCTTTATTACGTTTCTACTCACCTTCCCTGAAATGTGCTAGCATATCATACTTCATTGACAGTTTTTGCTTTCATAATGTGGTGATGACATAATTGATGACATTGGTTCATTTTCTATTTTCTGCTTTGTAAAAACTCAATAAAGTTAATTTAGTGGTAAATAATAGGAGCGAGGATAGACTGACATGAAATGAATATCTAAGCTCTGGAGCCAGATTGTAGAATTTCCATACTGCAGTTTTACAGTACAATAGATAATGAGCAGGTGGTAAGAAGTAGCAGAATTAAAAAATATATTACAATATATATTTTTTTTGTTTGTATGAGTAAAAAGTATTATTATTTTATTTTCCTGTGGGTTTTTTTGTATTTATTTATCTGAATGGTGAAACAATAAGACTGTATCCCCTTGAGATCACCTGTCATTGGCCCAAACTTGCAGCCATATATTGGCAACAATGGAGGTCTATTTACAAACTTCCTTTTCATGTGATAATGGCCATATGAAGGTTTTAATATTTACAAACCATGGATCGTCATGGAAAATTGGCCCGTTCTTTTCAGAGCGGGCCGGTGGTTCATAGTATTTATGGTACTTTGTGTAGTTATCCCAGCGAGCTCCCTATATTCTCCCCTTTTCCTCCCTCTAATAGCTGTTATTAGGGGGAGGAAAAGGGGGCATGTATGGGGAGACAGCTGGGATAATTCAGTGTGCGCTAAGGCTAAAAAAAATAAAAAAACGTTGTTTTTTTTTTGTTATATTCTAACTTAAAAAATAAATAAATACATTTAAAACATTAAAACCTGTAAAAAAAAAATAACAAAAAAGCAAAACTTACCTGTCCAGGAGACGCGGCCAACTCTGAATATTTCAGAGTGTTCAGAGTGCGCAGTGTTTTTCATACCGGGACTTGAAATTTTGAAAGTTGAAAGTCCCGCATAGGAGTCTCTGTGCATGCGCAGGACTTCATTCATACTAAGTATGAATTAAATGTCCTGCGATGAGCCCAGAGTATTAGTAAATTTAATAAATGAAGCTGCCAGGCTCACTGCGAGCCTGGAACAGCTTCATTCATTGAAAAACTTTAAGGTAAGTGAATAGGCCCCAATATCATTTGTTTCTGGGTTAATTTCAGATTAAACACTTCCTATGAATATATTAAACTGCAAACGGCATAGTGCCCACTCACGCATGCACAGCCAAGCATACCCCTAATAAATAACAACACCGAGAACCATAGCTGGATTTTAAAAGGGAACATGGTTTATTGAAATTGTTGAAATTGGGCCAGACTATTAATTTGGATTGGTTGTAATGTGATGACCCTAAAACCGGTCATCTTAGTTTGAAACTAGGTGGCCCAAATAGCAGCCTAACCTTAACCTTGAGGTCATCTACTCGACCTTGGCGCCCCCTTTGTCCGATCCTCCAGCATGACACTCGACCCTGTGAAACGCCCACCCCAGTGGATGGAAAATGGCAACCTAACAGGGCCCAACCGTTGAGATGTAGTGCCCCGCCCCCTGGGTTGTGCAGCCATCGGATCCGGCCACCCCCATTCCTCCAACATTTCCCCCATGCACCACCCCCTTTGCTGCTGACCCCCACCTGCTATCGCCCCACCACGTTCCGTCTGTAAAGGAAGGTTTGGTTAAGCATGCAACTAAACACTACGACAAACAAGGGAGGGAGGGAGAATCTCGAACCAAAGACAGGCACTTCCTGTCTGACGTCATTTTTATACCTTATAAACCCCTCCTAACATAACCCCACCCCCCACCCTCTTCTCTTCTAACAAGGCAAAGGCCTCCCCCCAAAATCTAAATAAGAAAATAAGAGAGGAAAGTTTCACCTGGGCAAAACCATGTTGCTTTCAGGTGGAGTCATATTAATTTTATGCTGTGTATACAGGGAGAATACTTTGATATTGCTTATTGCACACAGATACTGACCAGCTTCACCGTTACACTGTTATTTAGACTTGGGCTGAGAAACATCACCTCTCAACTCTAATACTGTTTCCAGCAGATTAAATGTAACTCCCCTGAAATAAACATGGTTTTGCCCACGTGTAATTTTCCTCTCTTATTTTCAGACTCTGAAAATAATGAATCTGGTACCCAATCATTATCTTGTTCCAGGTGCTTTATGCAAGCAAGAGAGCTAAATGAACTTGGGGGGTATTCATGTCTTTTTACAATTATTTGAGGCTATTTTAAAAGGCCATGCTTTGTATCATTACAGTACATAGAGTTGCCATTATTTTTTATGTGTTTTTGTGTTTTTTGTGTTATTTGCTATTTTATGAACATGATGATGACCAATTCATTTTGTCCCTGCTTTGCTAGTAATCTTTGGCCCTTGTGTCCAGATTGTTCAAAGTGAACACTTCATAAGCTGCATTTGTAGCAATCATGCAAAGTTTCCCCAAATTATATTCACACATGTTGTATATAAAAGCGTTTCTCCCTCCAAAATAAGTAAGGTGTAAGGTGTAGCCCTCCCTGGCTAATCTAAATACCTCTTTCCACTTTTACCTAATCCCTCCCCGAGGTGACTTTACGCCACCTCTTTTTACCTAAAATACTCTGGGCGGTGTTTAAAGACCTCACAGAGGCAATCTATGTACCGAACTGGTACTTAGTTTGTGTAAAGGACTTACCTGGCATGTGCAGTAGGTCCTTTACTACAGATACGCACCTAAGAAACGACTGCTTCTTATTTATGAATCCGGCCCTATGACTCCAATTCCTAGAATGCCTCATAAACTTTTTCTTTCCGGTTTTTGAAACCTTGAAGTATCTGAGGACAGAGGATTGTGCCTTTGTGTGACCTAGGCCCATTCTTATGAGAAAAGCTTTCTATGCTGTAATTAGCTTTTTTTGGGGAGAAACACATTGGATGAAAGCCAAAAGCAGTGAGTAGCACTTTTATTCCACTTCATAAATTATATAAATTCTAATAAAACAGTTTCAGTAGCTTTGGTAACAAATTTGAGGCACAGATGTCTTGTCAGGAATAAAATATTGGTTGTTTCTGTAAAATATTATTTACATCTCATCTGTGGAGGTGGGAGATGAAAGCTAAAAATGTATTATGTGACAACCAGCAAGTTTCTAACAAGCACAAGATACCTACAGTAAAAATTAAGATAACAACTAGGTCACAGCTCTTATTTCCAATGTAACGGACTAGAATTCTTGTATTTTATTATAAACTGTAGAGTTGAAAAGCAGACAGGGTCAACTGTTGGTGGAAGAGATTAGAAGATGTTAACTCATTTGCTTCTGTAAGCAGAATATTGTCTACAGATCGTGCAGGAGAAAATACATAAGACAATACCATAACTACATTGGGTGCAGGAGGTGTAGCTGTTATGGGGCCTTGCGTTGAGGGGGACTAAACACGGACCCCCCCCCCTTTGCCTGTGAAAAGATCAGAGTATGTAACACATCTTGGGGGGGTGCGTTTGTGTGTGTGTGTGTGTTTTCAAGCAAGTGTCATCACTGGCAAGCAAAAATATTTGTTATTGGGACCACCTATGTGAAACTCCACCACTGAAAAAAAGCAGCACAATTACAGAAGACTTTGATGCCTCAATGTTCTTGTCCAACAAATGTAGAAAGTTACCTTTTCTCTTTTTTTTTTTATAATTTAACTTTCTCTCTTCAGCCGCCTTCTTGTTCTCTTCACTATTTCTTCTACTAAGGAAGTTGAACAGTGCAGGTAGCTCAATGCATCCCACTGGATTTGGCAGAGTGCATTCTGGGATAGTGACATCTCTTATAATAGTCTACATGTTAAGTTGTTATAGAAATGTATGTGTGACACTTGGGGGCTGATTCAGAGATGCACTTACACCTTTTTTTAGGTGGAAGTGTACTACTCGGCTAAACCATTTTTCAAAGTAAGGGGTGTTAATTAATAAAAAAAAAATTGCATGCAGGGAAAATACATTACTTTTACACATAGAACTAAAATACTGCATAGTTTTATGTTTATTCTATACAACAGAGTTGAGCTAAGAAACTTCACCTCCTAATTTTATTTCTGGTTTTAAAATTTAAAGCTGCCTCCCCTTGCAATTCAACATGGTATTGCTCAGGTCTACACTTACACCTAAAAAAAGGTGGAAGTGCAACTAAACTCACTACAGTGTGTTTAGACATTTGTCCTAATGGGGTGTTATCTTTGCTTGTCGTGGTATTAATCATGTGTTATTAGCATTAACTTATTTGTTATTGGTAAAATAAAAATAAAACCTAAATACCTAAAAATTTTTACTTGCTCTAAAAAGTCAATCAGATTACCCACCTATTCAATTATGAAAAATGTTTTAATGTTTATTGAAATCAATCATTAGCTTTATTGATATTATTATCCCAAGAACAGACAAGCTATAAATAAGGGTCTTTATACTATTTTTTATAATTGTTTTTCCATTTTCCATATGTCGTTTTTAAAATACAGAGCTTGAATTACCTAGTGTATCAATATATTGACAGCGTAACCACTTTCAATTGTCAGAGATTACTCTTTGATATTGAGTAATATGCAAAGTCAATGTAAGGTTAACTCATGCAAATACTTAACAGTAGCACCTTTAAAGTTGCATTGAACTTTTCCCCCAGTAATTAAATCTAAGTAAGTACCTATAAGTGAAGCTTTGAAAACAGATGACAATGCTGTAACCTAGACTTAATGTGCTGTTGTGAGTTGAACAGCTTGCATTTTTCTGCTTTAAATTTTAATGAGAATTTTGATAAGTTGTTTGAAAATTACCTCCGGCTTATTTTGAAAGTCTATTAATTTGCTGCCTTCAAATGAAAGAAATAGCAAAAGAAAAGATTATAGTTCAGTATTATAGGAGCCTAAACAAGAAGAATGTGGGGTTTTCTTATTGGGCTTACATGGACTACAAATGGAAGCTACCCAGTGGGAACGTGAATATAGATTAAAGCACTTAATTCCATTAAATAGAATCGGTAAGTGACAATTATGGATAATCTACACGTACTCTTTCAGACAGCAAGAACCAAACCCCACCTTGTGTGTCCAAGTTTTCTGGGACTGCTCCATTTTTTGTCCCTTGAAATCCCTAAATCAGGATGATTTTTTTTGCTATCATTCCAACTACTGCATATTATGTAAATTAGGAATAATGGGCTGGATCCAGACTTAAGTAAGTGCTTGAAATTAGTTACTCCTGGGCTAAACCATGATGATTGCAGGGGAGTCATATTTCATCTGTTTTAAACAGTATTAGAGTTGAGAGGTGATGTTTCCTATCCCAAACCTAAATAACAGTGTGATAGTAAAGCTGGTCAGTATCTGTGTGCAGTAAGCAATTCAAAGATATATCCCTGCATGCAAAGAATACAATTAACTTGACTCCCCCTGCATTCAACATGGTTTAAGCCAAGGAGTAACTAATTTTAAGCACTTACTTTAGTCTGGATCCAGCCCAATGCTCTTAGGTTTTAGCCTGAGACAGAACCTGTGCGTCTTGAAACTTTGCTGCTGAGCTGCTGCTTTATGCTACTTTTCAAATAAATAGGATGATTTTTTTCTTACTGCGTGCCTCCTACATACCTACATCCCCTTTATTCTATGTTATGCTGAATGGTCACCAGTTTTTGTCACCATTAAAGGTTGAGTACCTATATATATATATATATATATATATATATATATACAGTTGGGCAAAAACTAATTCTGGCTCTCACAGACCTGTTACTTCTTCTTTAAGAAGCTCTTCTCTATCCTCCACTCGTTACCTGTATTAATGGCACCGGTTTGAACTGGTTATCTGTATTAAATACACCTGTCCACACCCTCAAACAGTCAAACTGCTGCAACCTCTCCACCATGGCCAAGACAAGAGAGCTGTCTAAGGACACCAGGGACCAAATTGTAGACCTGCAGAAGACTGGGATGAGCTACTCAACAATAGGCAAGCAGCTCTGTGAGAAGAGACCAATCCAAATACTTTTTTGCCCAACTGTATATATATATATATATATATATATATATATTCAGAAGTTTATTCAGGAAAACAATGGGTGGTTATTTTAGATGCAGGAAAAATTAAATGGACCACATATCCAAACATTAATGACACGGGGAGCTTTCCGATATGTGCTACTGCGCATGTGCAGTAATTTGGTCATGTAATCTACGTTACTTGTTGCAACGTAGATTGCGTATATGCGGTCTTTAAGATGCAATGCGGCCGGAGCTCTGCATACGGCCCACTAAGATTAAAGTACCATCTTACATTCTTATGGTAATGTATAATGTAACTTCAATATTTACTTATGGTACAGAACAAAAGCAAAAACATTAAGGGACTCCAGACACGATCTCTTTCATTAAATACCCAATATTCTGCTCTATCTGTCACTTACCTGGTTCTAATGAATAAGCTGATGTTTGAAAAACATTTTTTCATTTCAATGCATTTAGTTACCATGGTAACTGAAAGTCAGAAGCTAAGAACAGATCCATTTGTATCTAATGGAATTATCTTTTTGGAGTGTCTGGAACTCTGTATAAACCCCATGATCATACAACAGTCTGTACTGTAATCAAGTTCCTCAAATAAAACAGGGATTGTAAGGACTTTCACTAGCAACATGTTCCATGTTCTTTCCTGGCTCAAACATTAAACTTTAAGGCTGACATTGACATCTGAAGTCTATTGTCAGATTTGTATTGTAACCATGCAACACTATAACAGTAGCCACTACAACAGTCAAATCTGGTATTATAATAAAGATGGAAGAATAGTAACGCTAGACCAACAAATATCATAGGGCCAGATTCAGACCTACGTTTCCATTACTTTTCAAGATGTAGCATATATACTATGCACTCCCCCAGGCGCTCTCCTCGGCCGTACGTACTTTTTCGTAATTATGCTGCTGATGGTAGGCTGGTACGTACGTTCAGAGTTACGTGACGTAACATCTGGCGCGCACATGCACATACAAAATTGCATTTTAAGTCACCGGCTAGCGGAAATACGCTAACGTGCTTAGTTCTGGATCCACCCCATAGTTGGTAATGTCATGTTCAAAAACTATAGGCAATAATAACCCTAAAGTATATTCTCAATAAATGTTATTTGTTACCATCTAGAAAGTAGCTTTACATCATAAGCATACTCAGAGACAAATATAAGGCAAACAGTCTGAGCAGGATGCGGTTGCTGGTCTGAGGGTCCATATTTCGGCTGAATGGCGCCTGTATCACTTTTCGAAAAGCTTGCAAAATAGAAATATGCCTTTGGGAACGGTAACCTATTTCCCCATTCCCAATAGCTACTTTCTGCAGTGGTTGTGGCAGGAAAATTAGGCATAGTGTGGCGGGTAAAAGGTTAGGATTAGGGCAGAAGGAAAAAGTTAGGATTAGGCTGCACGCTATGGAGAATTAGGGTTAGGTTACAGGGCATGGAGGGTTAGGGTTAGGCTGCACGGCATGGAGAATTAGGGTTAGGTTGTAGGGCATGGAGGGTTAGGGTTAGGCTGCATGGCATGGAGAATTAGGGTTAGGTTGTAGGGCATGGAGGGTTAGGGTTAGGCTGCACGGCATGGAGAATTAGGGTTAGGGCTGAAGAAAAGGAAGGTAAAAGTTAGGTTATGGGAAAGGGAGGGTTATGGTTAGGGTAGGGTTAAGGGTAGGGTTAGGTTAAACACTTACCTTAAAGTGGATTTTTTCTTCATGACTCCACAAATCGCATTACCGCACCTTTTTAAAATGCAGACTGACGTCAATTGCCTGCAGTCAGTTGTTGTACCATGGGCTTACGAAATAAAGAACCTTGTTCCACCAAACCACATATGTCTGAGCGTGCTCTGTGCTTCTGGGTTCTAGTCCTTGGTTCTGAAGCTGGTTTGCTGATTTTTTGGCTTCTGCCCTGGTTATTCATTACTGTTGATCACAACGTGTTATTGGAGTTAATTATGGCATTGTATTATAAAGACATATGAGTAACAAATCTATAAAACATCATTTTTTTTATATTTGGTTCCGCTCTCTAAGGTATAAAACATGGGAAAATATACTGAATCGTATTAAAAAAAACTATAAAAAACACAATTATACTAATAAAATCAGGTATTAAAGAAATGTTCAATATTGAAATATAAAACTGTGTAACTGTGAATCCAGACCTAAGCAACGGATCCAGAGTTTGAAAATTAGAGAGAATCTGGAGGAAAGTTACACATGGGCAAAACCATGTTCAGTTGCAGGGAGGCAAATTTTGTCAGTTGTAAACAGTATTGAGTTGAGACCTAGCCTAAGCCTAAATAACTGCTTAAAAGGAAAACTGGTCACTATCTGTGTGCAATCAGCAAAAGTATTGTGTGTTAAAATTGAGGGGAAGTCATAATAATTTTATTCTTTGCGTACAGGGAGTACGCAAAGAATAAAATTATTATGACTTCCCCTCAATTTTAACACGGTTTTGCCAAGATGTAACTCCTGATTTTCTCTTATTTTCAGTCTCTGAATTCAGTCCTATGACATTTTATTCAGGCTTAATATCACCTTTTAAGTCTATACATATTCAAGCTCTCTTTCATTTTGAAGCTATATTTATTAGTTGTTTTTACCCTCAGGAATGGTCAACAAGTTACCTCCATTGTGACAGCTCTTCTGTGAATCACAGCTCCCACTGATTTAATTGTAAATCCATTTAATCTCCATTTAATCTCCATTCACTTTTATTATTTCTAAATTTTATTAGTGCCACTGCCATGTCCATACCGCCACTTCTAAAGGTCCATATCACCACTTCTAAATGTCCATACCGCCACCTCTAAATGTCCATATTGCCACTTCTAAATGCCTATACCGCCACTTCTAAATGTCCATACCGCCACCTCTAAATGTCCATACAGCCACCTCTAAATGTCCATACCACCACTTCTAAATATTTATACCACCACTTCTAAATGTCCATACCGCCACTTCTAAATGTCCATACCACCACTTCTTAATGTCCATACCGCCACTTCTTAATGTCTACACCGCCACTTCTAAATGCCCATACCGCCACTTCTAAATTTCCACTTCTGTGAATCTTAATTGTTTTAATTACAATCCTATTTCTATAGTCATTTTGAAAGAACATATGCTATATAATTGAGGATATTTTCTGGGGATGCAGTTGCTGGTACGAAAGGCCTGTTTTAGACAATGGTAAGGCTTAATATCGGCTGTGACATTGGCTATAGCTTTTCTTTTAATGAAAATTTACATTCCAGAATGGTTACCATCTTGAATTGTCTTATTTCAACAATGGTACACGTTCTGGATTGGTTAGACCGTGGGACTTAAAGGGCTACCCTCTGGAGAGGGGAGGGTTAAGGTTAGGCTGCAGGACGACAATGGTTAGGGTTATGACTGCGCATATGGTGGGATGTGGCGCTCATGTACACTAAGTGGCAGGGGGATATATGTAAATAGTACAGTGAGGAAGCACCCTCCGTACTATCCCAGACCATCCAACATGACCCATTCCATTAGGTACAATTTAATCCGCTCCTGAGCTTGCAATTGTCACTCACCTGGTTTAAATGAATTCATTGATATTTAAAATACTATTTGCCTCTTAAGTGATATTTTATATTTTTCAGGCTCCAATCAGAGAGGGTCAGAACATTCTGGTACAGTTAACCATCAAAACAATCTCCAACCATTTGGCATGGCTGCCACAATAGACAGGAAACACAGTTTTGTCTAGTGGCTTCACGCCTTCGGTCTTAATTGGCTATGCCTTTAAATTAAAATTAAAAGCCCCCACTTATGTTCTGCCAATAGAGATTTCATTTTCACTTGAGGAACGCTCCACTGCAATGTCCATAAATGAATGGTAAATTATGTGGAGTTATTTTTATCACAGTGATGCGCTTTGTCTCCGAGGTTCTTCACAGCCTGTGGGATAAGGAGGATATCAACACATATTAGAATTTTTGTTTACTGGTCCTTTAACAATACGATGTAAATGTAGCAACTCTAGCAATAATCTAAATGACAAATGTAGTCATTAAAATGATAAATGAGTAATGAGATACTTTGTAGCACCTAAGGAAATGCAGCATTTTTGCCAATTAAGTGTGTATCTGTTAATGGAACTAATGCATCCTTACTAAGTTGTATTCTGCTGATATTTATTTCTTTGTCTTATGAGTTTAAAATAATAATTTTTAAAGGAGGAAATACTTGATTTCTTGTGTTAAATCCCATATAGATCATATCATAGGTTCGGATCCAGACCACCGTGCGTTTTCCGTATGCACAGAGGTCTGGCCATCTGCCAGATGGGGTTGTGCCCCTCTGTCATTAACCTCTCTCGTGCGGATATATCAGCAGTAATGCCACCATACCTGTTCCTAAAGTCTCCCGTGCGGATCAGCTTTCCATACAACTGCTGACCCGCACGGTAGTGCTTACAACCACCCAGACTGTAAAATCTCAGTGTTTCCTCCACCCACCTTACGGTGTTTAGCTGAGCCGAGGGGATGGACAGTCCTGTCGCATGGATCAGATGCGTAACATCTGACTTCCACATGCAGCTTTGCAGAGGTTGGATGCCGTTCTTAAGTATGAATCCAGCCCATAGTCCAGAAGAGATCATGGATAATAAAGCCCCAATTAGCACTTATTCCCATCATACACTGTCTGGAATATACAGACACAGTTTCACAATATGATAGACTCTGAGCTTTGATGAGTTCTCCCAGAATCCATTGCACTTGTCATAAATGACATCATCATGGCTCTGTATCCACATCACGATCTGCTGGGCAGACAAATTTGTCATCACTCCCACCCATCCAATGCCAGCAGGAGCTGTATTCTGTCAGCTTGTGAGCAGGGTCCTATCATTCAGTTGTGAATCTATAAACACCCAGTCTTGTTTATTACTGTGTCAGTTTCCAATTGTAAAGTTCTGTATGTACAAACAGTAATAAATAATTGTCTAAATGTGGGAAGTTGTTCCCTTCTTGTGGCGTGTTAAAATCTGCCAGAAAGCTTACCATTATATTTTCATAACATTTTGCAACAATTATAAGAAACTTAACTTTACGATAAACATAGAAGAGGATGTGGCAGATTTCCCATAATCCCTCAGGCCAAAGTCTACTGAAGCTACCAGCATTACTTAGAAAGCATCACTTTTGCCTAATGCATATTAATGTAATGCCACCACACATTATCATTAAGAAGCCTTTAAAATTATATGCTTTTCCAGCTCGCACAGTAATGTAAATTGTGTGTTTTAAAACCATTAACTTAAATTTGTCTGTGTGTTAATGTAGTGTTAATAAGTCAATAGAAGCTGCATATGTAACAGCACAGCTAAGTGTAAATGTTGTGGTGATGCCTGTGTATGTCTCTGTAATAATGACTTAATCTTTTGACTTAATGCCTCCACCAAAGTTTCCACAAGCAGTCTGTGACTAAAGTGTGATCATTTCATATACTCGGGCCTGGGACAAGGAATTGTCCCAACCCTTATCAGACGATGAATGGAACAAAGTGTTCATCCTCACTCATGCGTTAATCTCTAAGTTTGTCTGTGTTGGAAAATTTTAAATACTCTCTAGGTGGTATAGAGTTCCGGTTTACATTCATAAATTTAAACCTTCGGTCCTTGAGTTATGTTGGAGATGTGGGGTGGACATTGGTACACATATACACATATGGTGGAGCTGTCCAATATTGTCACGGTTTTGGTGTAAGGTCAAAGGGGATCCCCTATCCCTGAGGGCCCTGACTTCTGGATTCTTTCACATACAAAGAGGCCAGTTTCACAGCATAAGTCTTCTCTTCTCAAACACCTTGCCAGTGCTACCAGGGCGGTGATTCCTTGTCGCTGGCGATCTATCACCTCTCCAACGGTCATGGATTAGTTTGATCATATTAACTTTTACGCCGATATGGACAATGGGGTAGATCCAGAACTACGTGTGCCGTACGTTTATTTGCGGAGCGTATTTTCGTGCACGTAAGTTCGCTACACTCCCCTCGGCACACCCCTTGCACGGACGTATTTTGTCAAGATACGCTTCCCAAACCCTACCTTAACTTTTTCACACGTAACCGCTGTCATACGCACACGTACGTATGGGCTGAACAAATTTACGCAGCTAAGCACGCCCATACTGTACACTTTAAATACCACCCCCCGCCTACTTCACCTATTTGACGCGTATTTTCGAGTAACGTAAAATTTTTACGCCCACACGTAAGTATTTACGTGACACATACGTGAATGGCCCATATGTTCACAATTACGCTACGTGAATGTGCATATTTTCTATGGTGCGCATGCGCAGTGCGTTCTAAACAGCGATTTTACGTCTCCGCCACGCGTAAATTCGCTCCGAATCGTTGTTCAGGATCAGGCCCAATGTCCTCACTTCCACAAATGACAAATTCACTGCATATGTGGCCACTTGGTTCCCATGGCTTGAGTTTAAAACTACTCCTGCTTACCTCCAGTATGTAACCCCCCGTCGCTCTGATGTAGGTAATCTTTTGACTTCTACTTTAGTTCCCGTCTAACAACTGCCATTAGGCTGTCCTCACACATATAGATACTCATGGTTTATACGAACAGACATGATGGATTATGCTTACATGGAGAATGTCCCCCCTC
>WWET01001346.1:221747-250980 GCA_011038615.1 Limnodynastes dumerilii | reverse complement strand
TCACATTGCCAGAAAAAGCCGGGGTTTTCATGAAAGCCGGCAATTTCATGAAAACCCCGGCTTTTTCATGGTAATCTGAACGGGGTATTATAAATCTCCTTGCTGGAGGTGAGCTCATAACTGACAGTTACATTTTGAACGCTCCACAGGTTTTGCAGGGACGGTTAGTGGTACTTGAGGATGGGGTTGAGAACCAAAGGATGTGTTTGTCATTTCTGAAAAGAGAATGACTGTATAGAGAACTCTAGAGCAGTGTTCCCCAACCTCAGTCCTCAGGGACCACTAACAGTCCATATTTTCTAGGTTTCCTTAAAGAATCACAAGTGATATAATGAGCAGCACCTGTGCAGCTTTTAAAATGTGAAGGTTAGTAATGAACACACCTGTGCTCCCGCAGTGAGACCTGGAAAATATGCACTGAGGACTGAGGTTGGGAAACACTGCTCTAGAGTAATTAGAGGCTTTACTTAACCATTGGGCATACCTATTACACAGTTATAACAAGAGCCCTGACCAATGGCTCTGAAAACTGATAACTTTGTGGTATTGACACATAAAGAACAAATAAAGTTACTTCAGCAAAAAAAAGTATATGTGAAATTAGTGGAACAAGCTAGGACTAGTTACTTATCAACATATGCATTTTCTGCACCAGCTAAGTGACTTTTCTTAGCCAATTTCATTAGCTATCAATGGACAGGTACAATAAATTCTACAACAAACTGACAGGTGAATGATGCACTATGGGAACAGGGGAGTAGGAACGAACATTTTCATGTGGGGGCAAAAGGTCAAGGACTAATGAAGCCCCTTTTTCATGAGGTGCTCCAGGCACCATGAGCCAGATCCTGACCCCCCCCCGCGCGCTTTTATGTGCACGCGTGGGTCCGTAGTAACGCAGCCATAGTAGGAAGTGCACGCCCCCTGCACACCCCGATGTGGGTAGGAAATCTGGACAATTACGTGTCCAGATAGCTACCTTAACTTAACTAGGTCTGCGGCCCTATGACCTATTTGTAACTGGGCTTTCCCCGTCCCGTCACTTAAATGGCCATCGTAAATGAATGGTGGGCCACTTCTGCATACTTACTGACATATGTAACTTAGTTGCATACGTCAGTAGGTATGCAGATGGAACATCTGGCAAGCACATGCGCAGATGTTCCGAGACAGGAGACTTACGGAAATGACTTGCGTAAGTCCCCTTTCGTGCCTAGGTCAGGGTCTGGCACCATGGCTCTACGGTTCTTAAGGCATCCGTTATCTACCCGACGATCTGGCAACAATGAGACTGCTGCTAACGTTTTACACCGTCCACAAGCCACAATTATTCGCTCTCTCTGTTGCATTGTCTTTCAACTTATAAGAACAGTCAATGGGAAGTAGCGCTTCTCGATCTCCTGTGTCTACTTATTCTTACTACAAATTAAGATAGCAAAATGAGTGGGGATTCTAAGAAAGAAAGAAAAAGCGTTTGCAAGAAGAAAATGTATAGAACAAACATGAAGACAACTTTATTTTTGGTAAACAGAAGAGACAACAGTTGACAAGTTCAAATAACGCTATTATCGCTTCATCCCCATTTTCACTTCATTCATCCTCATTCACCTTTGTGCAGAAGTTCATGGGGGGGCAAAACACAGTCTTTGCCCCCCCAACAAAAATCATGGGGGGAGCGAATGCCTCCTCTCCCCCTCCCCCAACGGTTCCTACACCCCTGTATGGGAACAAAGAAGCCAGTGGAGTCAGTGTGAGGCTCTCATCATTGTTTTGCTGTGGAACCTTCATGTGGATGTTATTTTGGAGTCTGCGGAATGAAAGTTCCATTTTTTTAATACAGGCAGCAAACAGCTTAATTTCAACTGTCTCTATTTCGAAAATGGTACTGATTAGAAACTTTAACTAATGAATGGGTAAGTATGCCGAATTTATTTTTTACAATACTTATCCATTCATTAATTTGGAAACTGCCACTGCATCGAGGTGAGTATTTCATGGAAGTCTATAGGAAGTATTAATGTTGGCCTACGGGTAGGGGAGTCTTAGGGGTAGACTTTTGGGAGGGGAGTCTTAGGGTTAGGCTGTGGAAAAGGGAGTCTGAGGTTCAGGCTGCGAGGAAGGGAGTCTTAGGTTAGGCTGCGGGGCAGGGAGTCTTAGGGTTAGGCTATGGGGAAGAGAGGGTTAAGTTTAGGGTAATAGAAGGGGAGGGTTAGGGTAAGAATTAGGATAAGGGTTGGGGTTACATTAATACTCACTATTTGCTGCTGCATCTTCGTTCTTGGGAGGATCAATTGCTTCTCCTTGGCAATCATTTTCACAGCCAGTTTGCAACTGGCTGGTTTAATACAGCCATTTTGAAAAAGGGTTGTGTGAAGCGGAGACCCACACCCTTTTAACCCACCACCTACCTAAACATTGTTGCAGACCAAGTAAACCCCTTAATGGCAACAGTATACCCTGATGACAGTGTCCTCTTTCGGCAGGATATTGCTCCCTGACACACTGCAAAAATTGCTCTGCAATGGTTTGAGAAAATTACAAATAGTTAAAGGTGTTGACTTGGCCTCCAAAGCCCCAGATATCAGTCCATTCACACATTGGATGTGCTGGAAAAACAAGTCTGAGCAAAGGAGGCCCAACTTATAGGATCTGCTGTTATGTCTTGGTGCCATATGCCACAGGACTCTTTCAGATCTGACGGCTCAGAGCTGTTTTGGTGGCAAAAGGGACATACTATAATATTAAGCAAGTGGTTTTAATGTTTTGGCTTATCCTTGTATTTGACAACATTGCAAGGCAAAAGCAGCTTGGGAGCCTGAATTTATTTAGCAAGATGGCAGAGTTTTCAGAGGACACACTCAAATATAATATAAAGTTTGAGACTTCATTGCCAGAAAATAAAATAATATGATTCATGTAAGCTTAAATCCATCTAAAACCAGGGGTCAAGATGGACAATTACAAGTGGTGGTATGGACATTTAGAAGTGGTGGAATGGAGACATACAAAATAATAGAAGTGAATGGAGATTTTAAGTTTTTCAGTGAAATCAGTGGCAGCCATACCACAGTATCCCATCCCATTTCAAGCCCTGGTCTAAACTAAGAAGTTAGTAGTAGTTCATTTTATGTGAAATACACCAAGGGTAGCTTTCCAAAAAACAGTGTATTGCAAGGCATATGTGTATGTACTCATTTTATAATGTGTACAACTACTCTTACTGTAGAAAGACTTCTCTTCTTCCTAATTTATGTTAGCCAAAGACTTTTCTTCTTACTGTAGAAGCCAATTTAAAAAGCTAATAACAATAAATGATCAAATAACTTTGGAGTTTATTGCCTTTTATTAATATGTGCTAACAAAGGCTTGCAGTGCAGACGCTGGAAGACAACTCAGCTTATACATGACAAAAAATTATGTAAGCATAATGACTTCAAGGAATCTACCACAAGAATCCATGCAGCAGACAGGCTCAGCACCATTGAATTATTGTACAATGCCTGGGGGGAGAACAAAAGCACAAACATGTGGAAAAACACACATTTTTTATAGTAAAATCCAGACAAATTAGACTGTATCCCAAAATACCCAAATCACACTCCTATCTGCACGTCATTCATATTTCTGCTGGGCTCCTTATCTCCCTTTTTTAATGCTGATTGTGTAAGACAGGTGATTATCTGGCAATACTCATGTGCATGTGTTCTGCACAGATCAGCAGTTGTACAGAGCGCTGATCCGCACGGGACACTTAGGGTAGGGTCATGGCAGCGTAAGTGCTGCCATACCCGCAGGAAAAATGGAAGTGACAGGGAAATACACTCCCCGCTTCCATACAGACTGCTAGATCTCTGTGTATACGTGAAATGTCTGGTCTGAATCTGGCCTATTGGCAGGCATGAAATCAGCAATAATTTCACAGGTATAAATAATTGAAAGGGGGTCAAGAACCCCAAGAGACATACTTTAAAAGAAGGTTTTCTTTAGTTTGCATTCTATCTGAAAAAGCAAATTACAAACATTGGGCCAGATCCAGAACAACGCTTGTGAGCGAATTTACGTGTGGCGGAGACGTAAAATTGCCTTTTGGTAAGTACTGCACATGCGCATCATAGAAAATACGCTCAGTAACGTACCATAGAAAATACGCTCAGTAACGTAGCGTAATTGTGAACGTATGGGCCATTCACGTATGTGTCATGTAAATACTTACGTGTGGGCGTGCCAATTTTACGTGAGTCCAAAATACGTCTGAAATACGTTAAGTAGGCGGGGGTTTGTATTTAAAGTGTACAGTATGGGCGTGCTTAGCTGCGTAAATACGTGTTGGGCATACGTACATGTGCGGATCACTGCGGTTACGTTGGCAAAAGTTACAAAATACGTACATTGAAGGGGGGTGCCTAGGGGAGTGTATAGAAGGTACGCACACGAAAATACGCTACGCGAGTAAACGTACGGCAAACGTAGTTCTGGATCTACCCCATTGTTGCCAAGATGTCCACCAGCAGTGACTCATATGTGAAGTCTCAGTCTACACCTCTCCTGGCAGTGCAATGTGCCATTTTCTGTGCAGCTTTACAAAGGAAAAGCTTCCTTGTTACACTTACACCATTCATTACCACAGGTTGTCATGGTATTTGCTTTGTTCTTTCCTCTAACCCACATCAATTGTGCTGCCTGCTTCAATAGTCCATTTTCATTTTGTGGGTTACAATGTGTGACATTCAGCACAATTTACCCTAGAAAGAAAGGTCTTTTTAAATGTCATGCTGTCTATTTTTAGCTGCTGAGTATCATGATGTACAATGCTGGCTGTATTTAAATCAAACGCTAAGGTAAATAAAAGCTCTGCTTACCCCCGTTTGTTGTTTAGTTTACGTTTGTTTAGAATAAACTACAAGTCTACTTTTTATGGCAGATTTGTGCTAGAAGATTTGGGGATTCATCTGGAAGGTAACCTGTTAAAATTTCATTTACGCAGAGAGTGGGTTGCAAAATGAGGCTGAATAACTCTTATTACAGAATAGAAAGTTTTCCATCCTTTGATGTAAATATTCATAAGGACATCAGAAAATATTGTTGTAGTAGTGAGTGAATAAATGAGTGGCAGCAGAAAGATAGGTGGTAAAACCCATCCATGCAGCCAATGACCATATCCTGTAATTCCTGCCTTTGAGGATGAGAGGTAATCAGGACTTAATTTCTTATAAAGGTAGGCATGTTAAATGTAAGACTTCTAAGCATTGACACATCATACACTAAATGAGGCGCTTCATTTCATGAATCTTTTATTTTTATGAACTATCTTTATATTTGCTCTTGCAGTGTATACTTGCCAAATTAATCTCATAAGATCGGATCCATGCTCCCCAGAAGGGGTGTGTTTTCTGATCATTAGGACACGCCCCCTATTGGTAAGCATTGCATGTGCGAGAACCACATTACCAGGATGGATCTGGAACTAGAACTGTACTGCAAAGCGGGACATGGCAGGATATGAAAAGGGGAGTTTTGCTAATTGTACACTAAAATCTTGGACATATTAGTGTCATATTAGTGACTTAGGGCTGGATCCAGACTTAAGTAAGTGCTTGAAATTAGTTACTCCTGGGCTAAACCATGTTGATTTCAGGGGGAGTCAAGTTAATTGTATTCTTTGCATGCAGGGATAAATCTTTGACTTGCTTACTGCACACAGAGACTGCAGGGTTGCTGACTCTCCTGGAATGTCCGGGAGACTCCGGAAATTCGGGCAGTTCTCCCAGTATCCCGGTAGAGTCGGTAAATCTCCCACAAGTGACTTGAGGCCCGTGGCCTCAAGTCCTGCCCCCCTGCCTAGAAACACTAGTTTACTAGTGTTCCTGGGGAGAGTGATAGACATGATGACGCAATTTGCACCATCAAGCCCTGTCCCGATCCCTATTATAGCTAAAAACGGGTAAGTATTAGTCAGGGGGTGGGACTTAATGACGCTATTTGCAGAAATAGTGTAATTAAGCCCTGCCCCCTGCATGCATTTATAGCTTCCCTCTGGGATCTGGGAGCTGTTAAACGTCAGCAACTATAAGATACTGACCACCTTTACTATTACACTGTTATTTAGACTTGGGATAGGAAACATCACCTCTTAACTCTAATACTGTTTGCAACAGATGAAATACGACTTTCCTGCAATCAACATGGTTAGGCCCAGGAGTAACTATTTTCAAGCACTTACTTAAGTCTGGATCCAGCAATTAGATGTTTTAAATTTATTAACATCCTCATGTAGATATAAGAAAGTATATGTATTATTTTTAATGTTATTGTGATTATGCAGTTTCACAAGCAATGAGTCTGGATTGGGTAGGGGAGGACTAACACCGTAACTCCCACCGCATCTGCAGCTGTTAGTCGCTGGCAATTTAGACAATGCTTGACAGTCTATGAGTACTAAGCACTGTTTATGAATGATGTGCTATCAGCTGCAGGCTGAGACCCTCCCCCACCCACTAGCAGAAAATAGTACTAAGCTGTGAGCTGCTGGCACAATATTTATAATCAGCGTTCAGCACTAGTAGAATGAAAGCTGAGAGCTGTCTAAGCTTACAGCCACTGACATCACCTCATGTCCTTGTATTTAAGCAGCATAGCTTCTAAGAAAACACAATGCCTAAGGACCGGATTCCGACCTCTGTACAGCAGACGAATTTCACAAGCAGCTTGTGGAATTTGGCTGAATAAAGATCAGTGGTTGTACCGATCGCTAATCCGCACGAGAGGCTTAACCCAGCAGTGTAACCCATCTAAGGACCGCACAAGAGGAGTGGCAGAGGAGTTCACACGTAGTGCAGTAAACACACGGAGGTCTGGGTCTGGTCCTAAGATATTTAAACTGTCACCCTTTATTGGAATGTGTAGTGGTGAGGTCACATATTTAGTTCATCGTAATATAATGATAATTTTCAACATAAATCATTTGCTTTAATGTGATACCATACATTTCACTATGAAACCTTATATGTGACACAACTAGGCTTCTCTAAAACACCAGAAAAAGTTTCGCCTAAAGCAGTTTCCCAACCCTGGTCCTCAAGTAGCACTAACAGCGCATGTTTTCCAGGTCTCCTTGCTGGAGCACAGGTGTGTTCATTACTGACTGACACATTTTAAAAGTTCCACAGGTGCTGCTCATTATGGTTCAGATTAACAGTTACATAGTTTTTGTTTAATATACGTTGTTACTTTAGACCGCGTTTACGCAATCTACGTACAGAAATGGTACGTATATATAGCGTAAATCAGCTACTACAAATGCGTAGCAGCTCAATTCCTAAAACAACGTACGTAAGACGAAAACTACGTAACCGTGAATCCGGACCTATATCACTTGTTCTGTGCGGTGGCCTGTAAAACATGGACTGTTAGTGGTACTTAAGGACCAGGGTTGGGAAAAGTCTTTCTCTATGATTGCCAGTCTTCCAGGAATTGATTCATTTTCTGATTTTAAAAACCTGTTCTGTTACTCTACTCTAAGTACTGTACTGCTGTGATGTGCCTGCTAATCACCAGCCATCATATCAAAATCTTAACTGAAGCTTAATTAGAAAAACTTTAAAATGGTGTGGGTTGTATTTGGGAATCAATGTGAAATGCAGTGTATTATAGGCTCAAATCAATGAGTTCATTGGGGGATTGATTTTCTTATCGTTCTTTATTTTTGCAGCGTAGCAATTAACAGTCCTGACCTTTCTAAAGTGCTGTTTTTATGAGAAAATAAGGAAGTACTTTTTATATTAATTAATCGGAGTTTGTTCATGTAAAAGTCTATGAACTGTATGTCTTGCATAGAACTAGCTATAAACGCTGCTTTTACCGGGCTTAGACAATCTGGACCGGAATCACACATATATCCGCAACTATTTCTCCGGGCCCCTTTCCTTCACGCCCATGTTTTTAGGTACCTTATAGGGCTACCGTATCCAACCGTGCAGAGTTTCCTTCATAAGCAGGAAACTACACACGGAACTTCCTTTCCCCTCCTCCCCCGGCTAATCTAAATCCCCCCTCCCACTTCTGCCTAATCACTCCCCCCTGCCACGTCTGCCTAATCACTCCCTGAGGCGGCTTTTTCTTACTGAACTACTTTAAAGACTTTAAAGACTGCACAGAGGCCATCTACGTACCTAACTGGTACGTAGATTGCGTAAATGACCTACTACGCATGCGTAGTAGGTCATTTACTAAATATACGGACATAAGAAGCAGAGGCCTCTGTAACAGCATGTAACATGCACATATTATATTATATATACACATTATTTCACAACAGCTAGTGGAAAACAGGCCTAGCTGGTCACCTGGGTACTACACTGCATCAGGGCCATCTTAACAGAATTGTAGACCATGGGCAAAGCCCCCCCCTACCCCCCTCTGAGCATCTGCTGACAGCCTGCTTCCTGCCACCTCTTCCAGACTCTGTGCCCCTATGATGCCCCTGCCCTGCCACCTCTGGCCATGTGCAGCCCACGCAGAACTACATTCAGAAAATGTCATAATGCATGGGCTACAGAGGAGGCTGAAAAAGCTTTAGGGTTGGACAGGGCTAAAGGGCCCTTTGGTGTGTTGGGCCCTTGGGCACTAGCCCAAACTGCCCAGTCATTAAGACGGCCCTGCACTGCATGACATGTTCACTCATTGAAGTCATGATGAAACTAGTGTATTTAACACTCCCCTTCAATAATATTTAACTTGTGTTTAAAATATTAATATTGTTTCAACCCTTTTCCTGGTTCATTTGCTTTAGACAAAACAGGTAAGTTTTAAAAAAATTGTCATATAATTAAGTGATTTGGCTGTAGAATATTAAAGTTGGTGCTGTCACTACTGGTGTTATTGAAGCCGTGTTTATTGACTATTAGCTGCATATTGTTTGTTTGCGGCACATGGAACTAGGCTGCATTGTGCACACTGAATCTCAAATGTCAGTCATAATGCTGGAACATATGTAAAGACGTCACATCTCAAGGTCAGATGATCCAGAATGAGAGGCAGGCTCAGAAGAAATGATTAATGTCCTTCATAACATGAATTGTTAAATGCCTCTTTAGACATGCATTCCACCAAATATCTAGTAGCCCATGGAATAATAGGAGACTAATAATATTTCTTCAGTGGTATAACGGTGCAGCTGTTACTGTGTTGTGTCAGGAAATGCCTCTTTAGTCAGACTGGCACAATTGCTCAGGTTAGACTCTTCAATACTGTTTGTATTTATAGGATAATTGGGCCGGATCCAGTGCTACGTTCCCTTTGTGTTTCAACGCGTAGCGTATTTTCTTTGCAATCCCCTCGGTCATACATACTTTTGCCGATTTACGCTTTCTAATCCCTACCTTAACTTTTCAATGGCGATTTAAATGCCTCACCCCGCCTACAAAGCATAATTATGGGTGTTGTATGTCTGGCACGCCCCTTCGTCCATAGTTATGCTCTTGATGCTAGGATGGGACGTACGTTCAGAGTTATGCGCTGTAACATCTGCCAGGCACATGCGCCGTACATACAAAATAGCATTTTTATGTCTCCAGCTAAATTGAAGAAAACAAACATATTCAAGCCCTTCCACTTGAGCACAGACATTTAAATATTTAATAAATAAGTACTGGTAGTCTGGATGCAGCTTCCGTCACAAAGGGCCGGCTTTCCAGAATGATAGAATCGAAAGCTTCATTTTGGCTGCACCGTTCCTGATTACATTTTCATAATGAAAATCAACATTCCGGAATGGGTACCATTATGAAAGGCCCATTTGGTACCTGTTATTGTTAGTGTAAGGCTGCGGTAGAGGAAGGGGTTAAGGTTAGGCTCTGGAGGGGGGAGGGTTAGGGCTAGGCTGCGGGACAATGATGGTTAGGGGAGAGATAGGGCGATTCAACCTCCAATCAGGCGAGCAAGTCTGTATGCTCCTGCAACTAGGCACGTTAATGCACACGTACAGTTAAGGTTGCCCTATGGAGGCGGAAGTCACCAACCACACTGCCATGTGAGGGGTGTTACCTTGCTACATGCGTGCGTATAATTGTGTACTTTAAACAAACGGATCTGTGAATACCACCCACTAGTAGTAACAGATTTCAATACCATTTTTTCTACACAGACTGTGGCTTTATATGTCTAAAAGTGCAGCTATTCATAATTTCCCATATAAATGGTTTGTGGCACACAGGTCTAGCCTTAAATGATCTTTTGTGTCTCTATATTTTCTTACTCCCATTTGTTTTCATGTATAAACTGCATTTCACAAAGGGTTGAACATCCTTCAAATTATTGCTATTGGGCTTAAGACAATTTACTTCTGCCCCTGGTAAGGAGGATAGTTTAGAGCATAAAATAAAAAAAAACTTGCTTGCACAGGGCCAGATTCAGACTTAATAAAGTCTCCTGGCTTCTGCACGCTGATTGCGGAAGTGCGCACGTCAGATGTTCTGGCTCTCCAGGCGTAAGGAACTTAGTTCTGAATGCCTGGAAATCCGTCCAACAGGGTGGCTTATTCCCTCTGCCCTCATAAACCCTGTAAGCTGGGTGGGGAGGAGCATTTAGATTTTACAGTGAGGGTGGGTTTCGTGCTGATCCACCCATGTGATTTAAGGCTGCTCTGTGGCAGTGGAAGTGGGCTTAAGTCCTCACAAGAGATGGGAGTGACGGGGAGTTCACTTTCCTCACCACACGCACAAAGGTCTGAATCCGTCCCGCAGACGTCAAACTTACAGTAATGGTTACATGTAACATGGAGCATATTTCTATATGGCCCATATGTCATTTAAAGAGAATAAAAAACTGAAAAAAATTCCCTGTGTTTAATATCAGTCATTCTAACACATTCTGGATGAGAAAAATCAATACGTATGGCAATTAAACAGCCGTACAAATACAGCGTAGAAAACATCAATCAAGAAGACGTTATCAGAATTGCATATATCACTTAGCTCTGCTGCCATTCCTACAAGGGAGCAGCCCATTCTCTCATTCTCTGTATTTCAGATTACTTAGTGTAAAGAATTAACTCAGTAGAATCTGTCTCTAGGGAGCCTCTGTCCATAGACTGCTATGTCTGAGACAATTAGAGGTGGATAGCTTAGCCATTATTATATGAAATGTAGGACCTTTAGCACTGTAATAATAAATTATTCATTAATTACGATAAAAAGACAAAACAAGAACTTGCTCAAGCCTGATGTTATGCATTGGGTGAGGGTGGGATTAGGTGTGCAGAATAGCTGCATTGGGTGGCATTAAGGAGATCCGCATAGAAAAGGTTGTTCTATAACTATGCACGACAGAGGGGGGAAAGAGGGGCGTTAACTCTTCCGTGCGCAGATATAGCCACACCTTTTTTTATTTTCGTTCTCTCCTCTTACTTGCATCTACTACAGCTCTTGTGATGGAGAAATTGGTAATTCTCCAATGCTGGAGCTGTAGCTCTGCTGACAGCATTGTCCCATTGTTTGCTATGAAGGCAGAAGAAAGAAGATTTCTGTAAATTCTACTTCAGGCTGTTATTAGCAATGCATTCCTACCTGCCGCTGCTGGATATCTCCAGGAGCGAATCAGGTCGCATCTTACAGCAGTGCAGGTGCACCAGATACCAATATAGGTGTGCTATAAAACTTAAGATATGGCATAAGCCTGGAAAGTTCATACGTGTTAGGGGAGGGGTTTGCAGTAATGTTTGCACCGATGCTAGAATGCAGTGTTCAGAATTCAGAAGGCAGCAATATCAGATACATTGATCCAGTTCCTTGTGCTTAATGTATCACCTTTAATGAAAGACAGTTTTCTCTCTGTGCTTGGTCATGTATTTTGATTTTAGAAGTGATACTCAGAGTAATATAGTTGTCATTGTACAACAAGCACCGCATACCAGGCATCAAATGTACACAAGCTAAAACTTAATGTTCCATTTCCTGTAGTGGAATAATTAGTAGTGATTAATAACACTATGTACAATTTCATTCCTTTTTAACAGAAAAATGTAACCAGTACTTAAGTGGATTTAGTTAGTTCATTTGAGGCATTAGACCAACACAGATGAAAATGTGTGGCTCCATTTCTCTGACTTTGCATCATAGGAAATATTTTTTTTTTATATTGTATCTACTGAAATGCATATCATTCATTATCTACCCCAGAGACTTCTAATTCACTACTTACCTATTTCACTACCCACAAGACAGTCATCCCTAGTAAAAGGTGTTAGTGCTTTCCATTGTACCACACGCTACATTTTTAATTGTCGTTTTTTTACATTTCAAACGGACAATCATAGACTTAGAAAACTCTTCGTGGCACAGAACTTACAATCGATAAGATCCGGACCCATGCACCGCTTAAGTACGTGCGCGGGTCTTTCCGCACAATCGCGTAGTGGGGAGTACATGCCCCCTGCACTCCCAGTTCAAAGTAGTAAATCTGGACACTTGTCCACATTCCTACCTTTAATTTTACTACTAGGTCTGCTGCCTTACGTAACGGGGCTTCCCCTGCCCTGACAACTAATTACCATGCCTATCTCTGCCTATATGTAGCTTAGGATCTAGGCGAGGGGTGCAAATGAATAAAAAAATATGCCCACTCACACACATACTGCATAGATTCATGTTTCAACTCTAAATTAGAGTTGAGCTTGGACACGTCACTTCGGGATGCATTCTCCGTAAAGAAAATGCTGATTCCGAAATAGAGACAAATTTTCGTCTGGCTCTATTTCTAAAATAGCGCTAATTAGATTTTATTAATGAATGTGTGAATATACCGAATTTATTTTTCGGCATAAACGCCACACTGCCGCAGACCAGCTGCCCCGGTACAGACAGTTGAGTATTATAGGGGAGTTTATGAGGAGTAGTAGTCTATGGGTACTTGGCTGGGGGGAGGGAAGTCTTAGAGTCAGACTTCGGGGAGGGGAGTCTTAGGTTCAGGCTACAAGGAAGGGAGTCTTAAGGTCAGGCTACAGGGAAGGGAGTCTTAAGGTTAGGCTACAAGGAAGAGAGTCTTAAGGTCAGGCTGTGAAGAAGGGAGTCTTAAGGTCAGGCTGTGTGGAAGGGAGGGTTAGGGTTAGGGTAATGAAGGAGTGGGTTATGGTAAGAATTAAGATGAAGGTTGGGGTAGAATAATACTCATCTCTAGCCGCTGCAGTTTCGACTTCAGGATCTTTGATTGAGTGTCCTCGGCAGCAGAGCCAATTCTAAATTGGCTGATATAAAACAGTGCTTTCGGAAAAAGGTCACACACCTGTCACCTCTTACAGTGAGATTCAGATACAGCTTTTCAATCTAAGATGCTAATTTAATGACATAGGAGTAGATCCAGAACTCCGCTTGCAATACATTTCCTTGCGTATCGTATTTACGCGTGCGTACCTTTTAAACACTCCCCTTGGCACACCCCTTGAATGTACGTATTTTGTCCGAGATTTGCTTTCCAAACCCTACCTTAACTTTTGCCCAAGTAACCGATGTGATCTGCTCACGTACGTATGTGCAACACGTATTTACGCAGCTGAGCACGCCCATACTGTACACTTTAAATACAAACCCCCGCCTACATAGCGTATTTCAGATGTATTTTTGACTCATGTAAAATTGGCACGCCCACACGTAAGGATTTACGCGACACATACGTGAATGGCCCATACGTTCACAGTTACACTACGTTATGGAGCGTATTATCTATGGTGCGCATGCGCAGTACTTACCAAAATGCGATTTTACGTATCTGCCACGCGTAAATTCGCTCACAAGCGTTGTTCTGGATCTGGGCTATGGTGGGATAGCTAGAATACAGCCTATTAGTAAATCATTACAACTTTGTTTAGTTACCTTTTATCAGGTGCTGGCTTTCTGCAGAGATCAGACAGTGGAGCTGACATCACCTATTCAATTTTACAGAATGAGTCATACACTCTTTTTTGTAAGACATTGAATGGGTGACATCAGCTCCGTTGTCTAATCTCTGCAGGAAGCCAGTAGCTGCTTATTGATAAGTAAACAAATGATTTCTGAAGCCCTATTCAACTTTTCCTAGCAGGTGGGCCCATCAGAAATGGCAGACTTTTTTCCTGATTTTTGTAAAAAGGTTTAACTGAGCAGAACTCTATCTGTAACTCTGTTTTCATAGATTGATTGTGCCTCTCCATGCAGTTCAACATGGTTCTCTCAAGGTACAATTACATATGTGTAATCTCAAACTTTGGATCAGCCCCAAGGAGTAAAAACAGGTAGAATTTTTTGAATACACAAAAAAATATCTTCTAATCTTCAGTACTAATTAGACTTTGTGACATGTCTACTTGTGTATACTTTAGCTGTAAGAAATAAACAGAAAAAAATTTACGTCACACTGCTATTTCTGTAATTTTTCATATTTTTAACAACAGTACATGCAGGTAAATGGCATAACTACCATGGTTACAGCTGGTGCAGCTGCTATAATCTGGTGGAGAGGGGCCCAAGGCAGACGCCAACCCTGAACACACAGAGGATACACCGGCCAGGAGCAACAGTTTAAGGAAATCAGCGGCTGGCAGGCTCTTTATAGACAGTGCTCAGCACTGAGAGGCTGAGTGCTGGCGTTGTTTATAAGTGACTTGCCAGTCTCCTGCCAGCAGAGGGTAGTGCTAAGTTCTCAGCACTACATGTTGCCTGCTCCTATCAATCCATACATCTGCCAACACCCTTACTATGGGTTAATGTCTACATTGACCCTGGGCTAATATTTCCACCACTGTATTACAGTACTTTTCTTTTTGGGGTCAGAACAGTTAGAATTGAACCTATTCAGAAGTAACTAATTTCATTATTTTCTCATTGGCTTATATTTGAGAAAGGCCTGAGGTGGTTTCATAGATAAACAGTGGGCTCAATTCACATTTAAGAAAGCCAGATGACTTGTGTACGCTAGATACAGAAGTCAGTTTAATATTGGTTATGAGCATGCGCAGTACCAAAGTTCCCATATGGGAACGCAGCTGCCCAATGCCGCTCCTGCGTTCTGTTTGGAAATCACTAAATACTCATGGTGGGTGGGCATAGGTATTTAAACTGTAAAGCAAGGGTTTGGCTAAGCCCTTATGTACAATTCAGCATACGCATGCTTGGAGCGAAATACTTAGGTAAGGATACTGTTTACAGAGCCACCATCCGCACGTAGGAGAGCAGGTGGAGGGATCACAAATTCCCGGTTACAATCTCTCAGGTTGAAGGTCTAATTGCCCAAAATGGGACTTCTGAAAGTTTGTTTTCCACCTTTTTAAACGGTTACACTCCCCGCTAAGAAAATCTTATTGCCAAAAATGGGAGATTCGAAGGTTCCTTTTCAGATGTCCCATTTTCGAATCCTTACCTTTTTCTACTTTTTTTTTTAAATGAATGGGTGAGTATGCCGTTCGGAATACTTCTCCCTTTCACTTTTGCAATGCGTAATATCCCTCCGCCACACCCCCACCGCTGCTCGCCGGACCAGGGACAGGTGAGTTCATTATTTGTGCGGGGTAGGATGGGTTAAGGTCAGGCTGTATGGGTAGGGAAGGTTAGGGTCAGGCGGCAGGGGAGGGAGGATTAGGGTCAAGCTGCAGGGTAGGGTGGGTGGAGGTCAGGCTGCCAGGAAAGGAGGGTTAGGGTTAGGGTAGTGAGAGGGGAGGGTTAGGGTTAGAATTAGGGAAGGGACTACTTTTACTTACCATTTAGCTGAACGGAGCCGTCGGAGCTCCGTGGATCAATTGCTATGCCTCATTGCGGCATAGCAATCAAAATCCCAGCCATTTTCGCAACTGGCTGGGAGAAGTCTGATTTTTCACACCCAGAAATTCCATATGCTAGCCTCTGCTGCAAAGGCTTGAATACGTAATCAAGTATTAAGGTCCTGATCCAGAGTTTATAATGATAGCCAATTTATGCACGCAACGTGTAAATCTGGCTGTGGAACGCACTGTGCACGCGCTTGCCAGATGTTGCGCATCGTAACTCTGATCGTAAGTAACTTGTACATAACGCCGTATGATATGTTGCTATGGGCAACATCTCCACTTTTCCTAACCCGCAGCTTAGTAAACCTGGCCCCAAGTCTGGATCAGGCCCAGTGTTATTAACTGTAATTTATTATAAAGCAGTACAATCATCATGGCAAAAACTGAGATTGTAAATGTGATATAAATGTAAAATATAAAGAAGCAATTCTGAGTACTGAATTTTAATTTTACATATTTTAAGCAATGCCTATCATAGACTTGTAAACATGAGTGCTTTGGTCTTTAGGGGTTTATATCCGTTTTAATAACGGACTTGTATATAAAGCAATACCACCCACCAATGACTGCACCTAAAAATCTACTTGTTTGCTTCTGTTCACTCTGCTTCCTTCTGGTACTATGCCTTGCAGAAGTAAGTGCAGTATTTTTAGAAGCAATGAGATATGGTTGCTATGCCGGTATCCATAGATACAATAGGCTCTGTCCTATACCTTTGGACTGGATTGGTTGGCTGGTATCTTAGGTAGCAATTAGCAAAGAAAATATGAATTCTGAGTAAACATATATGGTTCCATAGAATATGCTGTTAAGAAGATTGAGGGTTATATTTATTATGCAGAGAGAGAAAATACTGTATGAAGAAGATAATTGTTGTCTTCGTTTTTTACCCTTTTCTCTTCTGTTTGGTGCTTAATAAAACCTCATCCATAGTGATCCCCCTGCAGATTGCTGTCCTTCTCTCTTCTCTGCTAGGTCTGCTGCAGAATTGTTTTTGTAGCTGAGCACTTCTGAATAATTTAACATCGAGCACTTACCTGTCCCTTTACCAAATATATCAGAAACTCACACTGTCAGGAAAGCAAAACATCCAGGTATTGCAGGAAATGTGAATATTATTAAGACAGTCACTATCAATGGGTCGTCTTCAGACCGTCGTGGGTTTTATGTTCACAGAGTTCTGGAACTACAATTGGAAGAGGGGAGTGAACCCCCCTGTCAATTCTCTCTGTTGTGCATAGTCATACCCTCCAATATGACCCATTCCATTAGGTAGAAAATACTCTGCTCCTCAGTTGCCAACTGTCAGTTACTATGGTAACCATCATTGTTTTTTAAATATCAGCTCATTCATTTAAACCAGGTGAGTGTGACAGCTGGAAGCCCAGGAGTGGATTAAATTGTGCCTAATGGAATGGGTCATGTTGAAGGGTCTGCATAGTTATGGACACTTCTGTGACTGTGCGAATGCAGATCCATGTGAATCTGTTTATCAACGCCCCTTTTGCATGATCTGCATGGCAATCCATGCCTCTGTTGCAGGGTTTTGCCATGCAGAAGGCAAGGTCTGCCCAGTCGTAGGGATCTCCATGCAGACAGAACATGCAGATCCATTGTGTAACATCTGGTGCACGCATGCACAGTTACTTGCAAGGGGACTTATGAAAGCGCCTTAAGTAAGTGCCCTTGAGGTATTAACTATGAATTAGGCCCCATGTCAGGATCAGCTCAATCCAGGACTATCCTGATTATGTTGTGTTTGTAAAATTGGATATTTATGATATATCTCAATAAGCCTTGGACTAAAAATGTTTTTATTTACCATTTTACAACTCTGGATTACCTATTTGTAGACTAATACATCAATCAGCATTCAAAATACACTTTCGGCTGTCCCTATTTCACAAAGTGTAACATCGCAGTGGGGACTCGGAACGTATTCATGGTACAGAGAATAATGAAACATCTCATATATTTTATGTGTGCTTCTACAATATTAAACCAGATAGTTGGTTATAATGCTACTTGATGTTCAGTATCTGATGGAGCCATGCAGTTTCACGTTATCCACCAAATATAGATGATGTCTGACCTTTTGCATAATGATGAGAAACTGATTTACATGATCTTGAGGTCATTTTTTATCTGACGTGATTTAACATACAATTTTTTGGGCAGTAAAAGAGATATCTGTATTCTGGGCTGACAGTCTACTAGCATTATATGCTTAATGTCCCCTTTGCATATATTGCTTATTTATCTGCAAAACAATAATAATAATAATAATAAAGGCTAACATCTTCCCTTCTCCCCCCATTGGTACAAGCATGTATTTATAAATGTAATTACCCAATATGGTTCTTTGCACTCCGGTGGCCAGATTTACTAAGCTGCAGGATAGGAAATGTGGAGATGTTGTCCATAGCAACCAATCAGATTCTAGCTCTCACTTTCCTATTACAAACTATAGAACGTCAGCTAGAATCTGATTGGTTACTATAGGCAACATCTCCACTTTTCCTTTCCCGCAGTTTCGTTAATCTGGGCCCAAGAGTAGTTTAATCTGAGTTCGGTGTTAAATATATTTGTAAGTGATAGAAATATACATTATGTTCATTTTGAGTTATGTTACGATTTACATCTTTATCATATTGGGTTGGTTCGTCTTTCCATTATTCTGCTTGCATATAATAGAATTAAACACGATGTTCTTTTATTTTAATTTTTTTTTGCTAATATAGATGAAAGTTTACTACAGATTCAGGAGCAGAACATAGCAATTTAGGATGGGGATCCTACAATGCTGCTCTGGCCTCCCAGATCGTTCTGCTTTCCCCTCTCTGCAGTAAAATGAAATTAACCGGTGCTCAAGCAATGACAGAGCTGTAAAATCACCAATGTTCTTGGAAAGGATTTGCGCTTCTTGTACTCTTGCTGCTAAGCTTCTGACACCTTGGCATGTCTATCACTTTCCAAACATGTAAATAATAGGAATATAGATAAGGTGTATGAATGCAGCGCTGGAGTCCTGCATATACTGTACTATGGGGATCCTGAACACAACTCTGAGAAAGGACAAGCATAGCCTGAAACATGTCAGTCAGCCAGCAGAGTACACCCATTGGGCCTGATCCAGAGGTACGCCGATGCGCTGAGCTTACTAAAGCACAGCGTATCGGCGTTCACTTACCTTGACACTCCCCCTGTGCGGGCATATGTCCCCTTCCTTACGCCGGCTGAGGGCTACCCTAACTTCATCCGGCGTAAGGAAGGGTGTAGCACTTTTATAACTATAAATAATAGCTACAATGATAATAATAGGAATCAGGTGTCAGTTCCGCAGAGAAGAAAACTACATACACATTAGCAATGAATCTCAATACATTTACTGTGAAGAATAAGTAAAATATTCATGTATTAAATCTTAGATTCGCTCAATGCAGGAAAAATAAATATCTTTTACAATGTTGCGTATGGCTGCTTAGCCCGCCCTCCTTCCCTCATTTCCCTACCTCCCCCCGCCCACCTGCACTAACCTTAACGTTGGGACGCTGAAGGACGTCCCCTCCAGCGTCCCTACGGCGCTGCTACGGACGCCCGATCCAGGGTCGGGTGTTGCCGTAGCAACGCAGGGCAACATCTGCCCGGCGCATGCGCAGATCGGCTGAAAAGCCGATCTTACGCTTACGCCCGCCGTCCTAGCGACGGCGGGCGTTCTTCTGGATCAGGCTCATTGTCTCCATCCCAGGATCTCTATTGATTGCAGCAGTGTGTGTAGCCGTATACCTATGTTTCCCATGTCTTTTGGCACCTGCATCATTACATCTATCTTGGTACAGAACTGTGTTTTTTATTTGGCTGTTTGCTGTTGTCCACCTTTCATTTATTCCCCCGTTATGAAGGGGGGTGGGGGACTTGGCTTTAGGTGCAGAGACTTTCCTAAAGAAAACACTTTGAACTTACACAGACTGATTTGGACACTTATTATTATTTATTACACCACCATATTGAGTCACCACTAATATAGGTCAATATTGGAATCCGTGGCGCAACTTCATAGAAATTGCCCGGAAGAAAGATAAATGTTGGTACTCCCAGACATTTATTCCTTGACCTCGGGTCCCCATCAAATTGATTCAGGAAGCTTAGGGTATCGGTCCCCCCTCCCCCTGTAGCCTACGATGCAACGATCGGAAGCTGCAGGAAGAGAGACAGATGCTAAGCATCCCCGATCCTTCACAGCCACTTCTGCTCATTACTTGCAAATAATCTGTAGCTCTCATATCCTTTTAGAGACAGCAGCAGCAAGCTCAGCTGCGGCCCTGCACTACCCCCCTTCAGGATTAGTGCCCGGAGGCCTCCATTGGCTCTGGTATTTCCACCACTGATTGGAATATGCCATGTGGGTCATTGCACACGGCAACCTTGGTACAATTTTAGGGGCTGCAGCTAAAATGTTGCCTAAAAAACAAAGGTGGTCAACAGTTACCCCATTGCCCCACTGCACATATCAAAATAACTGAAACTCAGTCCTTTGTGTAAACCTGCCAAGAATTATTTGGACCTCTGGTACAACTACCTCCTACATAAAGAAGTGGCCCAATGAGGCAATGTGTCAGAATGCTTACATAGACATTTAGGTAGTGATTATGGGCCGGATTCAAATCTAAAAAGCAGTCGCTTCTTACATGCATGTCTGTAGTAAAGGGCCTAGTAGGTCCTTTAGGCAATCTATGTACCAGTTTGGTACGTAGATTGCCTCCGGGCGGTCTTTAAAGTATTTTAGGTAAAAAGAGGGGGCGTAATGCTGCCCCGGGCAGGGTTTGAGAAAAAGTGGGAAGGGGGAGGGATTTAGATTAGCCGGGGAGGGCGGGGGTGAGGCGGGTAGCGGCAATGTCCATGTGGACATTGCACGTATAGTCAAGGTAGCCCTATGGCACTCGTAGGTGCCATAAGGTACCTTTAAAGGGGGGGTGGGATGGGGGTGAGTTAGGTGCAGGTCTGTCCACATCTAACTCACACCGGATCTGTGAATCCGGTCCCATGTGTTTTCTTGTTGCCTAGCAAGCCAGTTTTTCTCTGGGTAACACAAGCATTGGCAGTTCTATATTATACAAAGGTTAATATAAAAGTCATTACTTGTATTGTGAAATTTATATTGATTGAAGGTAAAAAATGGCTGTACAGACTTAATGGTTATTTCATCCACTGGGAAACTGACTTGACTACTGCAAACGATAAAATTTTAATGAACAGCTTTTTGCCTGCTTGAACATGTATAGTACATTATGAAGAGACATTTTAAATAAGATTCTTGCTTGAACTTGCAGCATACAGTTCAACTTTCATCGTAGTTTTACTGGCATTCTCACACTAAACTTTATTCATACAAATATTAAATAATGCATTTTTATAAGACAGTGAAATTACTATTACTGTTATTACGTTATATCTAGGAGAATGGCTTTTTCCCATTACCGTCACATGTCTCCTACCACCAATACCTGCTTCTGGAGAACTGTGCCAGGTTACACAACAGACAGCTGATATGCAGCAAAAACGAAAAAAAACAAGCCTTCCCTGCACATCAGCTGCCTGTGTACCTCTCTTGCAGATCCGTACCACTCCACCTTTATGTGACGACATGACATCATCCCGAGTCCTACAATTTCTGATGGCAGCCCTGCAGACCAGTAACAGAGGACCTGATTCACAGGACTTAAAGCTCCATCCCACGCCACCTCCCCCTTATTTTATGAACCCAGGGCACTTAAGAGTGGCCTAGGGCAGTGGTTCCCAAACAGTGTGCCGCGGCTACCTGTGGGGGCCCGCAATGCTCTTACTGGGGTGCGATGGAATGTTTGGGAAGTTATTTTTCTTGTTAACAGCCTGTGCCGCTGTATATGCGAAAGTTTTTTTTAACAGTGCAGTACAGGTAATACAGGGTTGCTACGGGAGCCCTGTAGGACCAAACCTGTTACTGTGAATGGCAGTGACCGAACCTATGCGATCACTGCCATTCTAGCAACAGATTTGGTTCTACAGGGCTCCCGTAGGAACTCTGTATTACCAGTACTGCACCATGTGACCGGGAGAGAAAGCGTGGGGCAAACAGAGGGAGCGCCGCGAAGGAAGGGAGAAGATGTCAAAGGAAAGTAAGAGAAGACATGGAGGCTTTACATAAGGGGCACACATGGAGGCTGTACATTACAAGGGACAGACATGGACGCTGGACATAAGGGGAACAGTTGGAGGCTGTACATTACAAGGGGCAGACATGGAGGCTGTACATTACAAGGGGCAGACATGGAGGCTGAACATTACATTGACGTCATGACGTCACACACATGAATAGAGGAGCCGAGGAGAACAGAGTTCAGGTATGCTCTTTTCACTTAATGGGTTTGGGAACCACTGATCTAGTTACCCAAGAACTTTTCCCTACCTCGCCTCATTTAAATCCCCCCCACCTATTCTTCTTATAAACTCCCAGAGGCTGCCATGACACGCCTCTTTTTTCTTTCGAAACTACGTGTGGTCTATATATCATGTACCTAAGTGATATATAGTTTGCATAATTAACCTACTACACATGCGTAGTAGGTTCATTCTTAATTATCCGCACCTGAGAAGCCAGAGCTTCTTAGGTGTGAATACGGTCCAGAATCTTATACATATCTCCTTCTCTTTGGCAGCTAGAATTCTGATTTCCCTTTGTATACAGTAGACACCAAGAGGCAAAACAGGTACATGTCTAGACCTGAGAAAAACCTTGCTGAACTGAAAGGAAAACAGAATTAGAAACATAGAAAGTGACGGCAGATAAGAGCCACATGGCCCATGCAGTCTGCCCAGTTGTTTATTTAAAACTATACTGACCCAAGACCCTATTTACCCTCAATTTATTTTGATATTTAGGATATCCTTATATTTATCCCAAGCATGTTTAAACTGTTCTATTGTCCTAGCCTCAACCACCTCAGATGGGAGGCTATTCCACTTATCTATCATCCTTTCAGTGAAGTATTTTCTCTGCACGTTTCCTCTGAATCTACCACCCTCCAATTCATACCCTCATGTTCTATTTCACCTCTTCCTTTGAAAAATGAAAGCTGTTATCATATTCCCCTTCCCCTTTCCTTCCCTTCTCTGCTCCTTTCTTAGTATGTTTTATGACACAGGCCATGGACCATTTTAGTTGTTCTCTGATGTATTTATGTCTTTCTGGAGATATGGCCTCCAGAACTGAACACAGTATTCTAGGTGAGGTCGTACCAACGATCTATAAAGGGGCATCACTACTTCTTTCTTTCTGCTACTAATGCCACCAAGAATCTGACTTGCCTTTCTCATACATTGCTTGGCTACCTTTAAGTCACATGAAATAATGACTCCTAGATCCCTTTCCTCCTCAGTAGTTTCTAATGTAGTGCCATTAATGATATATTGAGCTTTTGGGTTCTTGTGCCCCAAGTGCATGATTTTGCATTTTTTGCCATTAAACTGCAGTTGCTACACTCTTGACCATTCTCCAGTCTACCTAGATTATCCCTCGCTTTCTGTACCCCTCCTGGCGTGTCTACTCTGTTACATATCTTTGTGTCATCTGCCAAAAGGCATATTTTCACCTCGATACCACAGACAAAATCACCTATAAAGATATTAAATAGTACTGGTCCAAGTATAGGACCCTGGGGTACTCCACTGGTTACCTTACCATCCCCAGAAGGGGATTCCACTTACTACAATACTACAATACACACGGAGGCCCATATTCAGAGTACCGGACGTAACATATACGTTTGGTGTTTAGCAATTTTTACTACTGCGCTTGCGTAGTAATTTTTTCACGTTATTTACTCTGTAATCTAATCTGTAACTCAATCCGAAAGACCGCATTTACGCAATCTACATAAGAAAAAGATATGTAGATTATGTAAAAAAATGACTACGCATGTGCAGTAGTAAAAATCTCTAAACACTGGACGTATATATTATACGTCCAGTACTCTGAATATGGGCCGGAAATAGCAGCAGCTTCTTTACTGCAAATACGGTCTATTATTCCTGTGGTCCTTGGTTCTTAAAGCAGCCAGTTTTGTTATGCATTTATTTGCACCCCAGAATGATTATAAAAGACAATGTTTTTCATGTTTAATACAATGAATATTTCTAATTTCTTTTACATTGTGATCACAAGGATAAAAAGTAGCCACTATTGTTGATGATTTATTGTGGATTGCAGCAAATAAAGCATAAAAATGAAACAAGTTCATGAAACGCAACAAAGAAAAGTTAGAATGGTAGGCTTTTATCCATCCTCGGCCATGATATTTAAACAGCAACTCTTAAGCTGTTTACAGGAGAAGAATGCAAAGCACTGGGTTAATCTTCTTAAATCTCCCAGAGCCAGATGTTCCAAGGACTGTGGTAGACCAGAGGTCATAGTTAACCTGAAGGCTTTCTCAGCAACAGTGCCTTATTCCTTGTGATGAATCGATCTGGAAGGGAGATTAGGCTCCCTCCAACAGTATTTAAGTTCTTTTGGAGTTGCATAGCCAGGAGACTGCACCATTAAGAACACTTTTATTTATCAAGAAATCAAAACATCATCACATCATTTTTACTGGTGTAACAAAACGTCACCTTTGGGATCTTGTTCAGATGGCGTTTCACATACCAAGAGGGGATAAAAAGAGAACCTCAGACCGGCACTAAGAGTAGGGTATTTTTTATTCCAGTTTGTCTGACTTTACTTGCTCCGTGTTTAGGGAATGTGAACAGGATTAGTGTGTGTACTACATGTACATGTAAATGTACACAGTCACAGGAATAAAATGCTTTAATGGGGCCAGTAGAATACTTACTTTATAAATCATCACTCAGCAGAGTTATTGTATACCTGGTTTATATATCTAATACAGACATGTTGTTGTTGTTATTATTATGTTATTGGGCCGGATCCAGATCTAATACCGGCACACACCAGATGTTCCACAACGGAAATCCTATTGTATGGGACTCAATAAAGGAGAGCAAGGGAGATGGTCAGATGGGGGATGGTATAGATATTGAAGAAGTGAGTTTTGAGTGATCATTTATCTGTAGGCGAGGGGATATATATATTTATAGCCTGTACTTTTTCCTGATGGACAGATTGCCAGGGATGTGACGCAATCATGTCATCACAGTGGGTAACAGGGAAACACACAAGGGAGCTTTTCCAGAGTGTTCGCATAGCAGGTGCACACACAAAGCAATGGAAATTCTGAAGTGTTGTGAGTAGCACCTCTGGATAGGTAGCACAGGGATTGAGTACAACTTTGAAACATGCAAATGGATATATAAAGGGTAAGAGGTGTACATTCAGCAGCCTCTGCAAATTGTATGTTTAAAGTATCTTTTCTATAAGTAATTTAAATAGACATCTTATATTTGGTTTAAAGCATAAAAAAACAAACCTTTAAAAATTTAAATATATATTAAAAAACCTGAGCACAATGTGCAGCAATGTACTTCTATTCAGTCATTAAAAAAATAATAGTCTGTTTAGTATACAGTATGTCTGGTGCTTTAAAGCTTATTTTCTTCTTTAACTACACTGGTAATAATTGTTAGGTGTGTAGGGCTGTGTTATAACTCTGTATAATAAATAAAAATCTCCTTCATGCAGCTGTCACATGAACCAATGCCGAAATATATTTCTTCTAAATACAAATGATGGTCTGGCTGACATTATGTTGCTGGCTGTATCACAGTGGAAATAGTGATTGGCGGAACGGCCACTACATGCCGGAGGAATATTTTATGCTTGCTTTATACATGGCTATGTATTCATATTCAGAATCAAAGATCTAAATAATACCTCTTTACAGTAACAGTAATGCCCCTAGTATATGCACCCTGGGGGGCCCCCCCACAAGCTTCATTTACAAAACCGCGGCCATCTGCTACAGTACATTATATCAGTTGCATGTTGCGGCTCTGTATGTGTTGCTGCCGGGGAGTAATAGCGGCGGAGGTTAGCTGGATAGTGGCTCCGTCCGATCCCTAGCGCTGCTACTCCCAGGCAGCATCTACAGAGAAGCGGCACGCAACTAATATAGTGTAGCAGGCAACCACGGCCCTGTAAATGAAGCTGGCAGCTGAAAAATTTTATAAACAGCACTAGTGCGGAGCATTCTGCGCATACACAGAGCAGCGCCGATTCCTGGGTGTGGGAGGGGGCTCCAGAGGAAGCTGTGCCTTGCCCCCCTATTGTAAAGACAGCCCTGCCTCTACACAATGTCAACAATACAAAGTTAAATATTTTTATTAAGTAAAATTAATTTTATTCTAAGTTCATAAGATATACCAAACTATTTCCATTAAGAATCAACTTTAATAAAGACATGAAAGCCTTATCCTAAAGTAGCAAGCAACACAATTAAAAATGTGTTAATAATTCATAAAGCAGTTACTGGTCTATTAGGCAGGCATACCCTCTAGCATAGCTCTAAACGTTAGAGTGGGTACACAGAAAATGACTTGTCTTCTTTGAAGATGATTACTAAAGATGTTACTGTGTTAAATCCTTTTCAAAAACTAGGTTAAGATTTCTTTACATTACCATCTAATATTATTAAAATACAATATCAATTAGTAACCTGTACTGTGATTGGTTACAGCAGGGATTTATTACATTTTTTAGTCACAAAGAATTTGAGCAAAGCATTGAACTGTGAGAGTGATCGTAAACAAATGTCTCACTGGGAGGCATGTGTCGCCTTTCACACTATCTGGGCAGACCCGGGACCTGGAATTTCCCAGGTCAACCCTGCAGTATGAAAGGGATCATCTCAGGGTCTGTTTCGCACAGCAATATAACCAGAGGCGGAACTAGCATGTTGTGGGCCCAGGTGCATAAAATATGCTTTTTTGATGATATCCCATGTAACTAGGTGGAGAGCTTTGATGACGGCTGTGGGCCCTTTTATCAGCATGGGCCCCGGTGCTGCTGCATCTGTTGCACCAATGGTAGTTTCGTCCCTGAATATCACGGCTTGTAAGACCCGGATAGTGCTAGGGCCAAGATGTGATCGTGGTATAAGTCACTGTCTGCCAACATTGTTGGAGAAGTGCTTTAGTAGTAGTAAATGGAATAGCCTCCCATCTGAGGTGGTTGAGGATAACACAGTAGAACAGTGTAAACATGCTTGGGATAAATATAAGGATATCCTAAATCTCAAACCAAATTGAGGGAAAATAGGGTCTAGGGTCAGTATAGACTGGATGGGCCACGTAGCTCTTATCTGCTGTCACTTTCTATGTTTCTATGTTTTTTAAAGATAATTAGGGTACCCTATACTGTTCACGGTGACTGTGGCGGCAGCCACCAGCTGGTGGGTCACCAGACAACTGCTAGGACATGCTGGCCCTAAGTGCATACAATAATGAAAAGCTAAGTATATTCCCTGCATGTAAAATAAAATAGATACAGACATGTCATTATTCAGCTTACACTCAGATAGTGTGTCATATAGCTTAGGTTTAGCGATTTATAGCCTTTATACCGTATTTTAGTTGTGACAAATGAGATGTTTCATATAAAGAGAGGAGTTTGAAAGCGAATAACTAGTTTATTGACAAAATATCAAAGTAACACAAGACAAACCACAATATATTGTTTCCGTGACAGAATTGCAGGATAACCAATTCCTCTTTCCAAGGTGAAGTAAACAATCCAACCTAATTCTAGAACATGGGGAATGTTCAATAATGCTGAGAAATGAAGCCATTTGTAATGTGATGTGTAGCTTACTAATAACCTGGAATATTGTGGGTAGATGTTGATTACAGGGGAAAACCAGTCATTATAGCAGGCGTACACTTCACTGATGTAAATCAGACATTATCTGTACTGTTGTAATGTTCTACACTTTATGTTTTGTTCCGTACACATCACACATGCAGCTAGGTACCTGTCCAGGGCCTGCCAAGTGGTTATATTCTCCATTTTCAGCCAGCCGACCTTGGTATAGGTTGATAATTACCCCCCTAGAGTCTATACATGCTGGAGTAAACACAGGAAAGTCATCCTGTCTGGCAGAGCCGTCCCTACAAGGGGTGGGGGGGGCAGGGCAAAGCTTCCTTGGGGGGCCCCTCCTATCCAGCAGCCGGCACATTTGCAACTTGGTCACCGCTCTGTACAGGCACAGAACGGTGCCAGACCTGCACATGCACAGACTGAGGCGTTTTACCTGGTGGGCGTAGCTCAGGGCGAGTGCCCCGGTTCAAACCCCCTAGGGGCACAGTTATTGTGACAAAGCTCATACAGACTGCTATGAACAGCCAATTAGCAGTGCTGTATGATATTCTTTGGCAAAGAAGACCTCCGTCTCTGTTATAATTAAATATATTTCACAGTACATATAATGATATTGTATGGATAGCTAAATTATAATATATATTTGGCTAAACAAAGGTATCTTTGGCAGCAAGCCAGGCCAGACTTATAAAAAATATCTGACACATTGACTGAAATAATAAGATAAATAACACGGATCATTTTCCCCACGATCGATAGCAACAAGATATAATAGTCTGACATTTAGAAATCCATTTCTTTTTTTAAGGGATAGGTAAACTGTATTTTGGTGCAAGGCTTAATTTTTCTACAAGGACTTATTATTATTTTTCCAATAGATTTCTGATTGCACACACAGCTCTGTGTGTTTAAAACTAATTTCTTAAGAAGGTGTATAATTTGCAGCAAATCATATACAATGATGGCAATCCTGTTGCTATGACAGCCCAGCGCAGCCTCTAGTGAGCATCATGAACCTCCTGCTGGTAAAGGCTCTGTGTCTCCATATTGTGCTCTCCATGGCCCCATGCAGAGAAACTGCTACAGTCCCAAAGCAATACACACATTTAGTACTCACAAACCAAACGCACAAGTTTATTGTTTCACTTAGGGAGGCAGGGCCTGATTCAGACTGGAACATTTGCCTGATGATGTAATGTATTTCTGTGTTCCTTTACACTGCACATGGCCGCAACAAATACGCACGCAGTTACAGGAATCCAGACCAAAACTCAAATCATTGTTGCAACGACTTGCGTTTAGAGGGATGATTTGTGGGAGTGAAATAGTGAAGGGGTGCAATCAATGAACAAGAAGGACGTGCTCACACAACTGAACCCAATCCAATGTTCTAATATATCCCATTCCAAGAATATAATATTCTGTATTTACACCTAAGAGGCTCTGGCTTCTTAGGTGCGTAGATATAATAAATAACCTACTATGCATGCGTAGTAGGTTAATTACGCAATCTACGTACCACTTTAGTACGTAGATTGACTATGTGCGGTCTTTACACAACACATAGTTGTTTAAGTAAGAAGAGGCGTGCCACGGCAGTCTCGAAGGGTGGATGGGGGGGATTTAAATGAGTCGGGATG
>WWET01001346.1:199554-211688 GCA_011038615.1 Limnodynastes dumerilii | reverse complement strand
GCTATTTAAATAGCCGGCTTTTCACCGCAGTGTGAACGGGGGAAGCCGGCTTTTAAAAAAGCCGGCAAAAACCCTTCTTTTTAGCCGGGTCTGAGACCCGGCTAAAGAGACCCGGCTTCACCGTTCACATTGCCAGAAAAAGCCGGGGTTTTCATGAAAGCCGGCAATTTCATGAAAACCCCGGCTTTTTCATGGTAATCTGAACGGGGTATTAGTGAGGAATCCCCACAATAGTAGGACTGCTTTTAAACTACTCCACTCACCTTCAAGACCGGAGTGTGCACACTCCAGGTCACAGCCAGCGGGAGTTACGGCGTATGTTGCAGCATGACTGCATTCAGCTGGAGGAGGGGACCCAAGAGGTTTATCCAGCATTCAAGCAGATATCTGTTTAAAGGAGCATCGATTCACAGGAGATCAGGGGACCAAAGTATATAAAAAGGAACCGAGGCACCACTATTAAGGTATAAACCTTTCTTCTGGATAAACACTTTACTGTGTCATAAGTAAGGCATCACTGGTTATTGTGGCAGAAGCCAGACTGTACGGACCTTTACATTACCTCTCCCTTCTGATTCTCTCAATGACTTAAGAACCCCAACAGACTCTGATACATTGCCAGAAATTTAGAAATATCATATTTGTATTTTTTTTTATATGACTTGCCACTATTTGTTGCAAACTTAGCGCAATGGACAACTGATAAGTTATATCCTATTCTATGGCCAGACAAACTACACAGCTCCCATTCACTTAATGGGGCTGATTCAGAGTTGCACTTCCACCTTTTTTTAGGTGCAAGTGTAGACCTGAGCAATACCATGTTGAATTGCAAGGGGAGGCAGATATAAATAGTTAAACCAGAATTAAAATTAGGAGGTGAAGTTTCTTAGCTCAACACTATTTTATAGAATAAACATAAAGCAATGCAGTATTTTAGTTTTATGTGTAAAAGTAATGTATTTTCCCTTCATGCAAAATGTATTAAATTAATTAACACCCCTTACTTTGAAAAATGGTCTGGCCGAGCTGTACACTTCCACCTAAAAAAGGTGTAAGTGCATCTCTGAATCAGCCCCAGTGACTCTTAGCTGGCCTTTGATTGAGTTTTATGCAGTTATTTCTTTTGATTAATTTTCTAATTCTATCTGGTGTCCCACACCCCCTGGTGATTGATTGATTGATTGATTAATTAATTAATTAATTTAAATATTATTTTAGTTTAATACAAACCAAGACAATTATTATTTTAAGCTATATCTTGCAAGTTTAAGTGGAGTGCGGGACAGGTATTTGTTTACTATTCATATACAACTCAATTGCCCTATTTCAGAAATGCCTGTTAATGTAATACATTGAGTTTTGGACTGATTTCCTTTAGAATATCCATTAAAGAGCAGTAAAACATCATTTGTATGTATGAAAATGAAATGTGAAATCAGATTTTGAAGTTTAATTGAGAATGATGGGGACGCATTGTAAACATTAATACGTTTAATGTGTGTCTAATCATATAAATGACATTGAAATGATTTGTACTGTTAAATCTAAAATGGGAAATATAGGGAAACATGCTTTTTTTGTTGGGAGCCAGATAAGCCTGCCAGATGGATTCATAAAGCGCTGAGGCAACACATTAAAAGACCATATGTAGAATGTAGCTACTCCGCAAAATGAATCCAAAAGTAATTGGAGGTTTGATAAGCTGCACAAAGGAAGATATAGCATCTCTGGCTCTGAGATTAAAAACACAGAGTATACTATGACTAACTTGGACAGTATTAAAAATAAAAAAGGCCATTTCTAGGGAGAGAATGCTGTCTAAAATGTAATGTAAAACCAAACTTATAGTGTGCTATGTGGTTATTGTCTGTGATGTATAAAAGAAAGAGTGGAGTCCTCTTTGTTCAGAACTGTGAAGTTCAGTGCCCAGCACCTCATATACCACCTAAGTAAAGGTCATGTGCAGAAGATATATCATAATAGATCTAGCCACAAAGGAAGAAATTGTTGATGCTGGTGCCAATCAATGGTATAGTGTGAATGCTGCCGAAAAGACCTTTAGATGCACCTTTAGGAAACAACTGTGTACTCTATCAACACTGCCTTTAGCAAATGTCAACCACCTATATTGTCTGTCCCTAAAAGGAAACATCTGACAGTCTTACCTTTTATGTCCAAGGTTCTTTCATATGCATCAGAGGCAGGTAGACAGAATGTTGACTGTACAGTGTTTATGTGACTAATTTACTTACGGTGATATGCATTTGGATATCTGGTTTTCTAATATGTCACTATAAATGTAATGACAGATAGAATTACAAGAATAGAAAGCTTTAATTTAGTTAAAAATAGCAGAGGTTAAACTTAGAATTACTAATGAATTAAAAAAGCCCAGCGAGGCACAGAAAAAAGAAACAAAACAAAATCAAATAAAACAGAGCTACTTGCAGCTGAATACATATAAAGCATACTTGTCATTATTGGAGATCCTTTTGTCTATGGAGAGTCTGCTTATGGTTACCATGGTTACAGTTTAGGCTATTGTTACTATAGTGATAGTCTGGAAATTCTGCCATTTTAAATGCAATTTTTTTTTTATTATAATGATTATTACAAATTTTAGAAATCCACAGACAATGGGCCGGATCCAAAACTACGGCCGTCTTCCACAGACCGCCGTAATTCAACGAACAATAGCTACTGTGCATGCGTAGTAGCTATTGTACGTAATCTGCGTAACTTTTCGATATGTAGATTGCGTATATGCGGTCTTTTAGACTGCATATACGTAATCTACATATCGAAACGATACGCAGATTATGTACAATAGCTACTACGCATGCGCAGTAGCTATCGTTCATTAAATTACGTCGTCTATGGAAGACGGTCGTAGTTCTGGATCTACCCCAATGACAAGAGTGAATTTCACCTAGAAAGTTTTGTGGAATTGAATTGCAGCACATAGGGGTAGATCCAGAGCTAAGTGCTAGTTACGTTTCATCGCGTAGCGTATTTACGCTAATGTATTATCTATGCACTCCTCTCGCTCGTACGTTCTTTGGCCATTTTACGCTTGCCAAACCCTACCTAAGCTTTTCAAAGCGTAACTACTGACATACGTAAAAGCCTTCACGTACATACGAGCCTAAGCACGCCCATACTGTACAATTTAAATGCCTCACCCCGCCTCCGAAGTGTAATTACGGGTGTCGTATGGATGTCACGCCCCTTCGTTCATAGTTACGCTGTTAATACGTGGCTGGTACGTACGTTCAGAATTACATGGCATAACATCTGCCATGCGCATGCACAGTAAATACTAATGGGTGATTTTACGTCAGTGGCTAGCGTAAAATCGCTCATGTACGTAGTTTAGGATCTGGCCCATAAAGTGGAAGGTAGCCACTATATCATCTTACAGTGATTCCGGTCACTGGGCCTGATCCAGAGGTGAGCGTCCACCAGCTGATGTGGCGTTTCTGTGCACGACTTTCTTGCTCAGAACTGAAGATCAATTGATCACGACCGATTCAAATCAAAATGCAACTCGTGCATTGGTGGCGGGACGTAGTCAGTATACAGTAAGGGCAGGCCGATTTTCAGAAAACAGATGGCGGAATAAGACGTCTCACAGAGTGGAATCGTGTCTGCTTTGTTGGAGTTGGCAGCCATGCTAATAGTATAGTAAGGGCTGGCTTCTGCCCTAACATACTATCCAGTCTCCCACACCATCCACATGTTACGTGGGGACAGTGCAGAAACCTTAAGGCAGAGGTGGCCTGGCAGAATCCAGTATAAACAATGGCAACGGCCTCCCCTCGCCAGCATGGTTTTCTGGTTGCTGCAGGTTTGGGCATCAAACCTCCACAACTGTGGTCCAGTGTTATCAATAAGGTAAATATCTTCAGGCTGTAACAATGCAAATAGATTTTACAGTATCAAATATGTCATTAAAATGTGTGTTACATATTATTTTAATATGAGTTTATTTGATAGGATCTCTTCTCACCCTTCTAATTTTACTCCTAGGGCCCTCGCATAACCTAGGGCCACCTCTGATTTTCAGTAGCTAATGTTCCTTATTGTGAAGACTATGATTCCTTCATCTTTATCAAAAAGCTGATTAAGAAGAGACCAACGTGTATTTTACAATTCTGTCTGCATTTCTGAAGTTATGTTGTCTTTGTTAATTGTCAGCCTTTGGTTTCATCTAACCTAAATATAAATGGCCACTTCCAATTCATCTTACTGCCGCAGGTGGAGTCAACAACATTTAGAACTGAATTAGCATCAGGGACATTGCCAAACTCTTCAGGGTATCTAGTTTTATTTATACACCCATGCTATAAATAGCATAAAAAAATCGAGTTAATGAGAGATGGCATGAGAATACATATTTCCTTTTCTCAGGCGTTTCTGTTACATGGCTGTATTGCACCTCAGCATTTTTGGGGTGTGCTTAACGTTTTCTTTTCTTTTGCTAGCAAAATCCTTTAGAGTATGTCTTACCTTGTTGTGTGTAATGGGATCGTTACTAACTTAGGGCCAGATCCAGACCTACGTGTGTGTTACGTTTGTTAGTGTAGCATATTTACGCCATTGTAAGTACTATGCGCTTCCCCGGCACTCCCTTCAGATGGACGTACTTTTGCCATTTTACGCTTGCAAAACCCTACCTTAACTTTTCAACGCGTAACCGCGCATGTACGTGTCCTGGCGGACGTAACTGCCTAACCCAGCCCATACTGTACGATTTAAATGCCGCACCCCGCCTCCGGTGCCTAGTTCGAACGTAGTTACGGCTAGCATATTTTTGACACGCCCCTTCGCATGTAGTTACTACAGTGTTACGGCCTCCCACGTGTCGTAACATCTTTCATGCGCATGGGCAGAACGTACAAACAGCCGAAATGACGCTAGCAGCTAGCGTACGTAGGTCTGGATCTGGCCCTTAGAATGCATGTTATTTCCACTGACTAAAGCAAAAGCCCCAGGTAATGCTTATTATCACTTACAACTTATCAGCACCGCATATCTCTATAATAAATGGGCTTTTCCGTTACAAAGAATGTATTTCTAGCAACTTGCTTTAGGCAAGAATAAAGATTCAGAAGAAAAAGTAGAGTCATAATAATTATTTTTGTAGTATTTGGTGTGTTATAGAAGGGATTGTCACCTCTTCCAGTACATTGGAACAGGGGAAGTCATGCAGCCCATTTGTGTACAGAGGGCAGGTAAAACTTATTTCTGGATTGCACATGGCACGGAAAACTACTTTTCTCTAGTAAAATTATAATAAGAGGAAGATCAAATTGAATAAACTACAATTTGAATAATTGTATTAATTATGCCTTCTTAATTCCATGTACAAAGACATAAAATTACAAAATATCTCAGCCTTGAGAGGGCACATGAAAATGATTAAAGGGGCAAAAGTGTCCCAAAGGTGGCATATGTATAACTTTTGGAGGATATGTGCAGAACTATCCTGAACCCTGAAAAAGCAATACATTAAGGTTCCTCATTACACATATAAGGTGTTTTGCCTTGTGCTATTAGTTGCATACACCAATTGTCTTCTTTCTTTCCAGAAAACCAAGCTTCCTACTGGTTTCATTACTGCTTTGTTACTGTTTTCATTACTGCTTTGTTACTGTTTTCATTACTGCTTTGTTATTGTTTTCATTACTGCTTTGTTACTGTTTTCTGTTGTTCATGTCATTTGAAATGACAATTCCTAGACCCCTTTTTATCTTTTGTTAATGAAAGCATTGTACCAGATCCAGAGCTACGTCCGCTAACGTATTTACGCTAGCCGGAGACGTAAAAACGCTATTTTGTATATTTTGTATGTACTGCACATGCGCACGGCATGATGTTACGGAACGTCACTCTGAATGGACGTAACATCCTAGTATCAAGAGCGTGACTACAGACGAAGGGGCGTACCAGCCATACGACACCCGTAATTATGCTTTGTAGGTGGGGTGAGGCATTTAAATCGGTATGGGCGTGCTTAGGCGCGTAAGTACGTGCTGCCATTACGGCCGGCAGGAGTTACGCTTAGAAAAATTAAGGTAGAGTTTGGAAAGCGTAACACGGCAAAAGTAAGTACGACCGAGGGGAGCGTCTAGGGGCCTGATCCAGACCTACGCCGATGCGCTGTGCTTACTAAAGCACAGCGTATCGGCGTCCACTCTCCCCGACACTCCCCCTGTGCGGGCGTATTTCCCATTGCTTACGCTGGCTGAAGGCTACCCTAACTTTAGCCGGCGTAAGCAATGGGTAATACGCTCGCACAAAAGCGTACTACCGCTAAGCCCTCCCTCCCTCCCTCATTATATTACCTCCCCCCGCCCACCTTCACTAACCTTAACGTAGGGACGTTAGGGGGACGCCCCCTCCAGCGTCCCTACGCTGTTCCTACGGACGCCCGGTCGTTGATCGTGCGTTGCCGTAGCTAGCGACGGCGGGCGTAGGTCTGCACTCCCCTAGGATCAGGCCCTAGGGGAGTGCATAGTAATTACGATAGCATAAATATGCTACGCTTTGAAACAGAAAGGGAACGTAGCTCTGGATCTACCCCATTGTCATTTATAGTATATTCATTATGTGGATTCATGCATTATCTTGCCTGTTAATTCTTTAGATTACAAACTTTAAAAATTTAGGAAGTGTCACAGAAAAGTAAGAAAGTGTTAGAGAAGTGAAAGTAAGTGTTAAACTGGCCACACACTAGGATGTCGCTGGCTCCCATACAATTCATAAAAAGAGATGGGGTAAGATGTAGACAGCCGTACGACAGCTGAATTCTGCAAGCTGCTTGCCAGGTGTACAGCAACTGATCTCCAGGTGTATGGAACTTAGTTCTGTACACCGTAATATTCATGCGACAGGGTGGTGCATCCCCTTCGAATACCTAAACTCTGTAAGGTAGGCGGGGGCAGCATTAATCATTTTTCAGGTGGCCTGGGTTTTAGCTTTCCATGCGGATCAGCTGTCATAATGATTGTTGATGCAAATGACCAAATTAAGGCTGCCTTATGTCAGCGTAATTGACATTAAGTCTGCACGAGAGAGATGATTGAAAGTGGTGTTCACTCCCTTTTTACGTGTGGACTGCCAGACCTCCATGCATGGGGTAAACACACGGAGGTCAGAATCCGGTTCACGGACCCCACCACTTGCCTTATTTTTGCTAGAATGGAGATTCCGGTTTCACAGATAAATACATTCTTTTTTTTGCTATGGAAAGGGTTCTTGATTATTCATAGGACTGATTTTTGTATGTTTGTTCAGATAGTGTTTGTTCATACCATTCTAAATAATATTTAGCAAAAATATCTTTGTATTATTAGCCTCTTCAGATATATTCATCATAAAGTCATATAAAAAGAAAAAAATTATTATATCCTTAATTTTTGGCAAATCTGAGCTTCTGTTAACTCTACTTCATCATTGGGCCTGAATCAGAACTATGCCCGTGGTGTAAATACGCCTGCCGTAAGCGTAAAATCGTCTAAAAACAGGCACTGCGCATGCGCACAGTGACTACTTCCTGTCGTAATTCGGTGTTGGCCTTAGTTAAAAAATAGTTAGTTCGTACCAGTGGCGTACTAACGGATGGAAGGGCGTGCTTATATTACGATTGCCGTAAGTACAATGCAGTTACAAAATGTAGGCAGGGGGATGCATTTAAATCATACAGTATATACGTGCTTAGGCTGTTACGAACATTGCGTAATTACGACCGGACGTACTTACGATAGGAATAGTTAAGGTAGGGTTCAGCAAGCGTACGGAGGTGAAATTACGGTCGATCAAGGGGAGTGTCCGGGGGAGTGCATTGTATTTACGCTGTGCGTAAATACGTGCGTAGGTCTGGATCAGGTCAATTGTTTCAAAGTTATCGCTGTACATAGGAAAGTAAAACTTATTTAAGGATTTGTTATTTTAGCACTTTTGGAACACAGCATTCCCAGGACCCATTTTTGATTTATGATTATCATAGAGAAAGCATTATTGCATATGCAGTATGGTTTTATAGAAATTAAAGGATTGGAAGAAGGTATAAATTTGGAACTGTCGAGCTATTAAGTATCAAAGCAGAACCACAAATAAGCAAAGGCTTAAGTCCCTTGCCAAGTAATATATACTCTGCATCCAGTTACTCCTTGAATGTCCTTCATGAAATTCTTTTATTATTTTATTGTTCTTGCTGTCAGATGCATTAATTGAAATATAAATGAGCGTATATGAAATGTGCAGGAGATGTCCTCTATTATTTATCTCAATTTTATCTTTGTTTTTATAAAACAAAATGTTACAATTCAGATTTATTCAGAATAATCCAAATTAATAAGATCAACATAAACTGCACAGAAACCTGTCAGTAAAGTAACCAACTCCTGTAAAATATAAAAAGCAACACCAAAAAGTGCAGTCATTTAGAAAGAAATAGCATAAAAATGAAGATGAGCATAAAAAACATACAGGAAAAAAACATTACGTTCCCGCTGCGATTGGGCTGCTTTTAGAAATAGCGACAGCCGAAAGGTTCTTTTTTTTTTTTTTTAATGAATGGGTGAGTGTGCCGATCAGCATACTCACCTATTCCTTTTCACGGGACCCTAGTGGAGTTTGAAACTGGCTGGGATAGAACGGCCCTATCGAAATAAAGCCATTCATAATGGGGACCCACAGAGTTGATGAGCAATATCATATTTCCTATTACTGACATTAGTAACTAAGAAACAAGAACATACAATATACATGAAAGGAAATAGGTAATCCAACAAATAGAGACATATAAAATATGCAGGCATAGGCATCAGAATGGGATGGAGAGGGGTGAGGGGGGACTCTTGTAAGTGGAGGGGGGGATGCGGCACAGATGGAGACCGGCAGCTCATACAAGAGGTTCCTGTATGAGCAGCCAAAGCAGCTGATTGGAGAACTCCTTTCAGCTGCTCTATGTAACTGCCTCAGAGGCTCATACAGGAACAGGAAGACACAGCTAAGGTAAGAAAACATGACTGGGGGGCTGGTGGCACATGATGGGAGTACTGGGGGGGCTGGAGACACATGATGGCCATACTGGGGGGCTGGAGATACATGATGAGAGTTCTGGGGGGGCTGAAGACAAATGATGGGAGTACTTGGGGGATCCAACATTACTACTCCCATTCTCTTCCATATTGATTGACCAGGGAGAGCTCTTAGTTCATGGAAATCGGCATTCGACCAGAGAGGAGTGGCTGGATCTAACACCTCATCTCCTATCAATTTGCGAACTGACTCCCAGACTACCAACGAGGCATTGTATTCAGTGGAGCAATGTACTTTTTACTTTTAGCTGCCAGTAAGAATTGTATTGAAGTCAAGGCCCCCCCCCGCACCCCCCAACTAAAGACTTTAAAATACCCTGCCTTCCAACTTTGAGCCATGGAATCAAGTGGGCCATCTGAGATGCAAGATACCCATAAATTTGGCAGGGCTAGTCCACCCATCTATCTTCGTCTAGTCGATGTACCAAAGATTCTGTGCCGCTAGTAGACGCCTAGACAAAGGAGAAGGGCAGTGATTCAATATGCTTAAAAACATTTTTAGTGATCAGGATTGGAGCATGTTGAATGGCATATAGATATTAGGGCAACATCACATCACCATTGTGAATAAATTAATTCTGCCCGTAACAGAAAGGGGAATCCTATTCCACGTATGTAGCTTGGACTTAAACCACTCTGTGATGGGATGCAAATTAAGTAACAAATACTCTGATGGGGAAGGATTAATCCAAATACCTAGGTATTTATTTACATTTGTTTGTGAGTTTTAAGGGGCGTCCAGGTGTGAGGGCCAGGGGGGTACCTGGATCCCTCAATAGCGAATAAATACTGGATTTATCTTAGTTTACCCGTAGGTAAATTAGAGGTCATTAGGCAATGACCGCTTCACCCTCCGCCAAAAACAGTAACATATCATCTGCATATCATTCGCATATATTGCAAATTTTATCAGTAGTATTGCATGCTGGGAAACCAACAATATCGTCATGAGACATGTATAGTCAGTGGTTCAATTGCAAGGACATAGAGAGCTGTTGTAGAAAGAGGACAATCCTGTCCGATGGCAAAAGGGGGCAGAAGTAAAGCTGTTGATACATATTTACGCTGCTGGAGCCAAAAAGATATGTAATATCCATCTAATAAAACGCGGTCCGAAACCGAAACAGTCCAGAACCTCCCACAGGAACCCCCACTCCACCGAGTCAAAGCCCTTTGCGGATTTATGATTAGAATGATTACTAGTGTCAAGTGACCTAAGGTGTTGGCAAAAAAGAACTGACTGAAGAGGATCCAAAATATTGTATTAGTGGGTTAAGTGAATGCAGGCATGGATAAAAGTAATCTGTGAATGTTTGAATAAAGAAGGATAAATACCATCAGAAAGAGAGATTAGAGATGGAAGATAAAAAGAGCTTAGATGCTTCATCTTCAGTTGTGAGATGAAATGAAGAGAAGCTGCCAGAGAGTAAGAACTGAGTTGTATCATTACGTGGAGGATACCATTCCAGGTCTCATCTTTTCAATCCTGTCCTTAAAATAGAATGCAAGGATCTTGGGCACTAATGGTCAGAGGATTTGGCACAGAGGGGTTGAGAAGACCATTGTGTGTATGATAAAAACATTTGGAATGTTATGAGAAATCGAAAGTATTTGTTGTCCATAGGATTCTGTTCGAATTGGTTAATATCAGTATATTATATAGAAGATGAGTGTTATTAAAATAAGAAAACAATGACACTGAGGAGTTAGCAAAGAAATCACTCCACTGCGAGAAGCCAGGAAAGGATGCTAGCGAGAGTAGTTTAAAGCTACAGTTCTCAAACTGTGGCCTGTGTTCCAATAGTTGAGGCATAGATGATAGCTGCAAAGAATAATGGGACTTGTAGTTTTACAACACCTTGCAATTAACAGGTTGCCTATGTCTGACCTTTTAAGAACAAATGACTAAATCCAGACATATTAAAAGAGAGTGTTTTTGAACATTTATGTGGGGATGGTGTGGAAATCTTAAGGCAGGGTCCAGCAAGTAACTTTGTGTGGGCCTCCCCTTGCCCATATGGTAGGATGCTGTGGGGATTCAGCATTAAACCTCCTTTGACTCTATGCATTGGTCTGGATCCAGTCCAAAGTGTAACAGTGCAGAACAATACTTACATGGAACAAAAATACATAAATTACCAGTACATTGACTCAATAGCATAAATAGCATAAATCTATTTCATATACCGATAAATGCCGATAAACTGGCAATGATGTTGGACATTTTGGTAATTTTACTCTTTGTGTAGGCACTAAGGCCCGTATTCAGAGTACCAGACGTATAACATATACGTCCGGTATTTTGCGATTTTACTAGTGCGCATGCGTAGTAATTTTTTAACGTCATCTGAAAGACCGCAATAACGCAATCTACGTAAGAAAAAGATACGTAGATTACGTAAAAAAATTACTATGCATGTGCAGTAGTAAAATCGCTAAACACCGGACATATATGTTATACGTCTGGTACTCTGAATACGGGCCTATATGTTTTGGATCTACATGACCAAAGAATGAAATAATTCAGGGAGAAATGCTGTTGGCAGATGATGGTTTGTTAATTCTTTGTGAACATCTGCTAACCAGAATTCATAGAGACCTTAGGAAATGGGTCATTCCACATGTGTGGTTAAGTTGCACATGCGTGATCATGCTATCATCTCTAGCATTATTTAGATTATGTAGTGATAATAAAATACAACAGAAACAGAAACAATTGCTCAATGTAATAATGTAATACTAGAATTTTCTGTCCCAGCAATCTATACAGATGGGATTTGAGCAGAAACTCCTCTACAATGTGTGATTTAATTCTGAGCCTTTTATGCTGTGTGAATATATTGTGCCTTTCATAGAGCTAAAATAGAAAGCTGACTGTGTTCTTTATTGCTGTTCGCTGTAATGCTGTGGGCCATTTTCTGCATTAACATCCACATTCTTTATAATGCTAATGCATCATGAGTGAGTGCATTTTACTGAACAGTTTATCAGCTTCTGTTCAGTATTTGCATTTAAGATATATAT
>WWET01001346.1:168971-196596 GCA_011038615.1 Limnodynastes dumerilii | reverse complement strand
AGTCTAAATGACAGTGTGATAGTAAAGCTGGTCAGTATCTGTGTGCAGTAAGCAATTCAAAGATATATCCCTGCATACAAAGTATACAACCAATTAACCCCCTCTGAAATCAACATGGTTTTGCCCAGGTGTAGCCTTCATCTCTTAATTTTAAGCTCCTTCTTAAGTCTGAATGCAGCCCTAGGTCTTATTATAAAATTTGAAATACAAATAAGTGTGTGTGTGGTCAATTGTCAAAAACTTTGCTTGTACTGCATGTAATTACTGAAACCCATGATTGTCACATTAACAGGTCTGCAGAAAAGCAGCAGTGCAACAATGCTAAATACTAATACCCCATTCAGCTTCTGTAGTAACATCACAGAAGTGCTGTACCTGGGATGTTAACGATAACAGCTATCAGCCTGTTTATACGAGTGCTCCACTAGATTACATCACAAGTAGATACAGAAACAGAGAATTTGACAGGAGATAAGGGCCACTGTTACATTTATAAGTCAAAATTTTATCTACAAGTCCACAAAAATGTCAGTGTTTCTTCTTATGTTTACTTTATGTTTAGTTTCTGGTTGATGATTGAAGAGGGCTTTTCCTCAAGGTCTTCCCTGACAATGGGAAATATTTAATTAAGCTTTAAGGAAAGAAAAGGTGGTGGAGGTGTTGTCCATAGCAATCATACAATACAATTCTTGTTGTCATTTTTGTAGCATATTTTAGAAATTGATTGAAAGATTTAATGTGATTGTTGTTCTTCTCTTTAAGAAGCTGTAGTAATTCTGAACTCTATTTAGTGCAGCATACAAAAACATTATAAAAATTGTATTTACAGATTCTCTCCTACTAAAAATGTGGAAATTTATATATAACTAACCAATAAGTACCTATTTTAAAATACCATGTATCCTAAAAATAATTGCTTTACATATCTAAGTGGCATACAGGTATAAAAACTATAAAAGTTGTGTGTCCTTTTTAGAATCTTAATCTTGTATATGGATAGACTCTCTGGAAGTGTCCCAGAGTACAGCGCTGCACAAACGAGAGAGGATGTCTCTGCCTGGCATCTCAGAAGTCAGTCACTTAACGCATTTCGGGTACATCCCTTTCTCAAAAGATTTTTTTTCCCACAGCATCAGACCTCCCGGCGGGGCTGTTCTCGCTGTGAGAGTCTATCCACATACTAGGATTAAGATTCTAACACATTATAAACTTTTATAGTTTTTATACTTGTATGCCGCTTAGATATATAAAGCAATTATTTTAGGATACATGGTATTTTAGAATAGGTACTTATTGGTTAGTTATTGCACAGCGCTTTTCCCAAATTGTTACTTGATTCACTCTTAGGACTGACACCCTTTTTTATATTTGGAGGCTGCAGCGGTGGATTTTAGCGCTTTTAAAGTGGTAGTCACCTGTTTTTAGATTCTCTCCTACTGTTCTATACACTATTTAGCAGTGAGCTTCTTATCCATATTCAGTATTTCTCCTTCTTTTATGCTCTATGGTTGAAGTATCCTTATTTGTTTCTCTCTAGTTGATGCAAAAAAAGTAAAATTTCTACTGTGTTTGTTTCTAGAGGTATCCTAAGAAACCAAAAATCTAAAATAGGGGAAAAATAATTTTGCCACAATATTATCAGACATTGACATACTTGTTGTTGTATTCACAAGATATTAATGTTAGATGCTGTTCCAGGTGGGGAGAATGTGACTTTAGCCTATTAATTTCAGTGAACTAATTTGAAAAGTAACAGAGGATTAATAATTTGACACAAGTATAATCAAACTCCCTTGGCCAGATTTACTAAGCTGCGGGTTTGTAAAAGTGGAGATGTTGCCCATAGCAACAAATCAGAGTCGATCTGACATTCTCTAGCATGTAATAGGAAAGTGTGAGCTAGAATCTGATTGGTTGCTATAGGCAATATCTCCACTTTTCCAAACCCGCAGCTTAGTAAACCTGGCCCCCTGTGTGTGTGGAATGGCATTTTGTGACGTAACAAATGGTTTTGTTGGCTTGGTTAGCTCAGGTGCTAGGAGGAGTATCTTGTTACAAAGGGGTAGATCCAGACCTGAGTATGCTAACGTTTTTACGCTAGCCGCTAGTGTAAAATCACCTATTTGTATGTACTGCGCATGCGCGCGGCAGATGTTACGGTACATAACTCTTAACGTACGTATCATCAGCATAAGTACGAACGAAGGGGCGGGTCATCCATACGACATACGGAAATATGCTTTGGAGGCGGAGGGAGGCATTGGCAAATTGTACAGTATGGGCCGGGATAGGCCGTTACGTACGTGAATCCATTACGTACGTCTGTACTTATGCTTTGAAAAGTTTAGGTAGGGTTTGGGAAACGTAAAATGACCAAAGTACGTACGAGTGAGGGGGGTGCATAGAAAATACGCTACGCGATGAAACGTAACAAACACTTAGGTCTGGATCTGCCCCAAAGTCTATAAAGGTCGCCTCCTGCAGGATATCAGCCTCCCTCTTTCTTGGATTCACACTCCCTCTTTCCCCCTCTTGGTTTTAGCTGGTTTACACAGGTTCTTTCTCCTTTGGTGCGGTAAGCAGAGTCTTCGCTTGTTTTTGGTAAAATTGGCGCAGGTGGTGAGCCGAGGTGGCACAAATGATTTATGTTTTTGCCCGTTAACGTGGTCTGGCCTGAAGGGAGGCACGACTTTGTGGGCTGTTTAGTCTGAGCACTTAATGGAGGTGCTGTGCTGAAGGCAGAAGGAGAGCGCTTGGGTTGTTGTGTTGGTTAAATTTGCCATATATATATTTGTTCATGGTTCATATGTCTGTTCAAATGTTGTATGATTTATTAACTTGCTTTCTTGGCCTCCATCAGTGTAATTCTATATAGTTTGATCCTACACAGATCCCAAACTTAGGCCCGTATTCAGACCTCCGTCTTCTGTGCCCGTCTGTCCGTAAACTAACCGATTGAAGTTACTGGGCATGCGTAGTAATTATTGTACGCTATTGATGTAGCGTTTCGCTACGTAGATTGCGTACACACGGTCTTAATTTAATAACAAGAATTAATAACAATTTAATAAATGTCAAATTTTGACCCACAAACAGTTTGGTCGATGAGTTTTATTTTTGGTTTATATCTAAGGTGGGTGATGTCACTGGGGGGCATCATATTATGGGAAATGTGTCTATAAGTAATAACTTAATAATAATAAATATATTAAATAATATAAATCAAGTATCTTTAAGCACTTTATCATTTATATAAGTGGTCTTGAATGTTGAATACTGAATATAAAAGTTGCATTCGGAGGGGCGGCGTAGAAATATGTACTTGAAAATTTACATGAAAGTGGGTGGGGGGGCATTTAAATGAATGCTTGAGGGCGCGGCTATACTGAACCGCATGGGCGGAGGACATATACGCATGTAAGTACACACTTAAAGATCAGAGTGGTCTATGAAGGTGTATGTCTACGATTGCATGGCCGTGAGAGGGGAGTGTCCTGGGTGTTGGTGGGTGTGGCCTTGCTACGTGCGTGCGTATAATTGCGTACTTTTAAAAAATGGATCTGTGAATACGGCCCGCTTTGTATAAGTCATCTTCTGTTTTAGTTTTACATATGCCTATCCTGAACCATATTTACTATTTTTAAAAATAATCTAAACTATCAAAAATGTTTAGATTTTGTAGATTATTATATTTATTGTTGCACCAGAATATAAATGCCATAACTATTTATTATACAAGCTTTAAAACCTCTATTATCCTGGCTGATAAAGCTTTAAAGATTATCTAGCAATAATATCTTGTTTGACTGGTATGTTGGTCCATTAACAAGGATTACATACATTTGTTTCTACCCCACACTATAAAGAAATATATTGGTTGGTATAAAAACCTTCATCTGGTAACAAAGGTAAATCAGCCTGATTGTGATTAATGCTAGAATGTCCATCACAAATAAGTACCAACTACTTAGATAAATAGTCTAAATTCCACGAGAAAAAAAGTCAGGCGATGTTTATTGACAATCACAAGATGGGTAAAGCAGTGTTATTGTGTGTAAGGGGCAACTGGATAGAGCTTATTTGCTTTCATGTGGGAGAGCTGTTCAGTAAAATGCTTTAGACAGCATATATACTGCAGTTTACAATACATTGTCTATGGCATAGAAAAACACATTCAATTTCTTAGCAATGTGCTTCACAGCAACTATATAAAGCATTATGTAAAAGAAACACTGAAAGAGCACAGACAATTTACTATTCATCTTTATGATTTGGGAGAAACTATCATATGTTCCAACACTTTTATAGTATTTTATCTAGTAAATATTTTTGGGTTTAAATGATTTTTTCCAAGAATAATGTTTTAAATACAGTCAGCACATATGGGTAAATACAGGTTTGTAATAGAAATCACAATCCCACTATGGACTTATATTATATAAATACATTTATATTTATTTTTCTGCACATATTTTGCAATAGTTTTAAAGTACATTTTTTCATTAATCCATTCAGCGCTTTAGTTACTTTATTAAATATGCCCTCTCCCATCTGATATCACATCTGGAGGTAACTACAAGTATGGCTGTTACCTCCTGACAAGTTTGCACAGTTGCCATGAGTACCATCAGGCAGTGATTCGATTATCACCCCTGCACTAGATGATCAAAACCTAATGCCTTGGTGTTTAATGAATGGCAGTGAATTTCACGCATGACTGTTAAAAGACCACGCTCTGCTACAGGGGAACCATGCTAATGTTCAAGGGACACATCTATCCCTGACAACTTTCATTATTATTGCTTTCATTCAAATATAATTTTCTGTTTTATAATATCACTGGATCTATGGCTCTAAATAATAATACATGGAGACATGAAAAAGTTGATATTTTATGTGTCTGTAAAGACTGATGTTACAAGAGTTGATATTTATTTTTCGGTAATGTTGTTAATTGGTGTCCAAAGCTTGTACTGGTCATTAGACTGCAATTATTTTTACAAGCCGCTACCTTGGAGGGTGCCTTTAGGGCATTGCACACAGCCATTGTATACAAGGGGCTGCTTAGCACTCTTGATTGATGAGGTGGTGATATTCAATATTATATCCATGCCCTATCTCAACTTCTGTAATATTGGGAAATATGTACTATGAATGCACAAAGTGTATCCCTTCACAATATAGAATGTTCTCTGAGCTGATGGAAAATTTGGGCATTTGGATACAAATGCCTTTAAAAATACACTTTGTCCTATGTCATTACTCTCACTCTGGGAATCAGTTTTGAAGTGCTCTCCCACCAGGAAATGTTGCTTCCTCCAACTCATCCCACTGTAAAAACATTTGCTACTCCAGACTTGAAACTATCTTATATAAACTCAGGTGCTTTTAACCACATTTGTACAATTTAAAGTGTACAGCAGGCTGAAAACTGAGTTTCTTCTGTGAATTGCCCATGCTGTAAATTACTTTGAAAAGACTAATATGCTAGCCTGCAGAAATAGTGTCTTCTAATTCTTATGCATGGAATTAGACAATACCTATAGTCATAAGGACAGCCCTTTGTGTGATGACAGACCACTTGATGCAATTTCATTCTGCCTATACAAATGATAACTTTTATATTTGGGAGAAGATGATTATGACGAGAGTAGGACAAAGAGCTGCTATCTCTAACTGCATTTCAAATATAAATATATAAAGCAAGTCAATTATTCATAGAAAAGTATTCTTCTGACATGGGAACATTTTTACATACATTTCTTGGATAATCTACCAGTTTAGCAGTAAAACCTTTCTGTAAATTGAACCGTTATAGTTTAAGCTGCAGAATTTGGACCATTTTGTTTTGTCAACTGGCAGGGATAGACGACATGCAGTTACATAATGATAAAAATTATGATAGCACAAAAAATCTCTGCACTTGTTGCCATAACATAAATTTTATTTATTTGTTCTAGAATGTCTTTTATCTAAGGTTATTCTAACATTACATACTATTCATTCTTCTGCTTTTTAAGCACAGACTGAATGAATTTCTTTTGAGCTGCAGTTACACCGTGAATTTGATGTATACTATATTCACTCACACATTTTCCATGGAATCTTGTGTATTTATTACTGGTTTATTGCTTCTGGTTCCACTAACGCTGAGGATAATAAATGCTTAATGCTTGGGAAAGGGGGGGCTTGTAACATTGGCAGTAGAGTACCTGAATTTCAACTTTTTATTTTGCATAAAAACATGTTATATTATAAACTAGTATAGACAAGTAAGAGACACAGGGCCTGATCCAGAACTACGCCCGCCGTACTAGCTACGGTGGGCGTAAGCATAAGATCGGCTAAAAGGCCGATCTGCGCATGCGACGGGCAGATGATGCCCGGCGTAGCTACGGCAACGCCCGATCAACGATCGAGCGCCCGTAGGAACAGCGTAATGACGCTGGAGGGGGCCTCCCCCAGCGTTACTACGTTAAGGTTATTGAAGATGGGCGGGGGAAGTTAATTTAATGGAGGAGGGAGGGCTTAGCGTAACAACGCACCTGTGCAAGCGTATTTTCCATTGCTTGGCGTAAGCAAGGGAAAATACGGCCGCACAGGGGGAGTGTCGGAGAGAGTGGACGCCAATACGCTGTGCTTTAGTACGCACAGCGCATCGGCGTAGTTCTGGATCAGGCCCACAGATTTTAACACACAAGCATTATGCACTATGGGCCAGATCCAGAGCTACCGTGTTTACTATGCACTCCCCTAGCCACTCCACTCGGTTGTATGTAGTTTAGCTATGTTATGCTTTCCAAACCCTACCTTAACTTTTTCAAGCGTAACTCCTGGCGGTCGTAATGGCTGCACGTACTTACACGCCTAAGCACGCCCATACTGTATGATTTAAATGCCTCACTCCGAATCCGATGCGTAATTACGGGTGTCGTATGGCTGGCACGCCCCTTCGTACGTAGTTACAATGATGATACGTGTCTGGCCCTTATGCTCTGAGTTACGTGGCATAACATCTGCCACACGCATGCGCATTAAGTACTAATGGGCGCTTTTACGCTAGCGGCTAGCGTAAATTCACTCGCGTACCTAGTTCTGGATCTACCCCTATGGACCATATTAAGAGATTGAAAATTAAAGAGGAAAGTTCTTCCTGGGCAAAACCATGTGGATTTCAGGGGAGTCATATTTCATCTGTTACAAACAGTATTAGAGTTGAGAGGTGGCATTTCCCAGCCCAAGTCTAAATAACAGTGTGCTAGTTAAGCTGGTCAGTATCTGTGTGCAGTAAATAATTTAAAGATATATCCCTGCATACAAAGAATACAATAAACTTGACTCCACCTAAAATCAACATGGTTTTGTCCAAGAGTAACTTTCCTCAGTTATTTTCCATCTCTGAATCTGGCTCTTTATCCCTATTTCCAAAACCTCTCCATAAATTTCAACAGACACAACCCACAACCCTACAGAGAAACAAACAAAACCCAGAATACTGCTTATTAACCAATTGCTAACCTCCCTCTGCCTGTAAAATAAAATACAGAAAAATTAGTTCTACATATTTACAAATATGTAATAAGTCACACTTCACTTTCATGGCTTTTCTACTATAAAGAGTGAGAGTCCATATATGCAGTCATATACCATGCGTTAATAAACTGATATCACCCCTGCCTTTTAATCACTTCTTGGTTGGCCTACAAATTGATTAAGAAACTACCATTTAGTGCGAAATTGGAATCATGAGATCATCATTTCGTCTACAGAAATTATTTTTATAGCAACAGTAAAAGACTTAGAATATATGCAGTATGTTTGATTTACTAGATTTGTTAAACTGCTGCTTTTTATCCTACACAGGGATAAAATACTTGAGTATTTAGCGCGGTCGCAAAGACGCACATAAATAAACCAGGAAACAATTAAGTCATTGGGGGTCAACTCCATATAATTAACCTTGTAATGGGTTAGAAAAAAATAAAAAAAATTAATATAAAGAAATAAAGAAATAAGCCTGTCTGGAGAGGACTAGTTAGTGCACGTATAAACAAAAGCCTTAACATGAAAGCAATCCACAGGACAAAAATTGGGTAGATGAACCAAATATTGTCTGAACGCTCCTATTACTGTGTAGTGTATGAAAGGCATGAATGATGAATATTATTAATTAGAAAAACACAGACCCAATAATCAGATTGTTTAGAATTCCTAGTGAATATAGCCGCGCTCTCTAATTACCCTAAAAAAACACACTTGTATTATGTTGTCAGCGAGTAATATATATAAAAAAAAACCTTATTTTATAAACATAAATTTTAATAATTAGGATAAAAAGGTAATTATTCAAAAGAATCACATAAAATATAAAAATAAAAACTTAAGTATAAAGCTGATGATGAATGCAGAAAGTCCACCAAAATGATGAATATACCGTTATGAGCTATAGTATAAAATGTCCATAAGCTCCCTGATGATAAGCTCGTTGGTAATACCTAACAGGATATATGAGTCAATGGATATATAAAAGCCACAACAAAAACAGAACACCTCCCGCCGCAAGTCCGGGCCGGTGACCGAATATGAATTAAGCTGAACGTCTTTCAAAATGTGGCCAGTGGGACACTGAAACACGATCTGTTCCGAGGTCCGCTGGGAGCAGTAGTGTTTGATAACCAGTCTTTCTGAATAATAAGTAATGGTGGTGACAATATCCATTCCACATCAAAATATAAAAGGTACCTGTGAGCTGTAAACTCCAGTGGTGTTGTTGGGAGATGATAAATACTCACTGTCCTTATGTTCGTAGTCAGGCAAATGGATGAGCTCACATTTGTATATGCGGGTGATATCATCTAAAAATTTGAGCCGGCACCACTCTGATTTGCGAGACGTGGGCGTCCCCGCATGTGCTGTCAAATAAGTGCACTGTGGATGTCTGCAGTGATCATTGCAATGGTCAGCTGCCTCTGCAACGTGTTTCGTCCTTACTGACAGGACTTTTTCAAACATCATTTTTATACATATATCACTCACTGACAAGATAATACAAGTGTGTTTGTTTGTGGGTAATTAGAGAGCACGGCTATATTCACTATTTACTACTTTGTTTTTAAAAGGCATATCACCACCTTTTTTATTATTTCCATAACCTGTCTTCACCATCAAATGGAACTAAGTTCCGTGCGTGTTTGATGATCCGTTTTGGAATATCTGTCAGGTGTATGTGCGTCTCCATCCAGATACCTGACTTATGCACTTTGCGTGTGTAAAACGGGTGTCGGAAGGAGGTTAGGATCAGGTCCATAGTGTGCAGGTGACTCAAGCAATTTTACTATATGGTTTCAGAAAATTATCACTTTCATATTTATATTAAATATTAATTGATGGAATGCTCAAATTTTCTGAATCAAGTAAAAAACATTTCAATAAAAAAATGACTATAAACATTTTGGATGCATAGACTAATTCCAGAGCAATTCAGCAATATGTTCCTTATTTTGGTGTCACAGTATTACATATTGGTGCTGCATTTACAAAAGTTTTTAATGAAGTATCTAGCTTTTGCTGGCCATGTGTGGTTAAATACGCTGACCTTATCCAACCGTGACGTCCCTTTATTTTTAGTATTAATTGGCAGAGTGTCCTTCATACAATGACATTGACACTTCAGATCTCCATTTAATAAAGTGTCTAGCTGCTTCTGCAAACACAATTGCAAGTCAAGGTATTATCCAATTATAATATCAGTGTGTAATATGGTAATTTGCTATGAAGGGTATAAGTCCCATTATACAGGGCCAATTACCGTCCTTTAGACATATTTAAAGTCATCATGTCTTTGAAATACATGCAAAGCAAAACATTCTTAACCATCAGGTCACCTTGAATTAAAGTTTTACTCTTAGAAATCTAGCACTGGATCCAGAGTTAAGGGCATGTATAGTACCAATTCATTGCTTTTATTGGGCCAGATCCAGAGCTACGTTCTCTTTACGTTTCAACGCGTAGCGTATTTACGCTTTCGTAATTACTATGCACTCCCCTAGGCACTCCCCTCAGTCGTATGTACTTTTGCCGTTTTACGCTTTCCGAACCCTACCTAAACTTTTCCAAACATAACTCCTGTCGGCCGTAATGGCTGCACGTGCTTACACGCCTGAGCACGCCCATACTGTACGATTTAAATGCCTCACCCCGCCCCTGAAGCGTAATTACAGGTATCATATGTCTGGCACTCCCCTTCTTCTGTAGATACGCTGCTGCGCGTAGGCTCGTAGGTACGTTCAGAGTTTCTGGTCGTAACATCTGCCGCACTCATGCACAGAACATGCAGATCAGCGTTTTTACTACTCTGGCTAATGTAAATACACTAGCAGTCATAGCTCTGGATCTGGCCCATTAAGTCTGGATTTGTATCCTAGTTTTTATTGTTTGTGTTTTTGAAGTCACAATATTTTACTTTTTGCATCTTTAAATATTAAGTTAACATAAAACATAGATGTTCCATCCACTATCTAGAAAACATGTCCAGCAAAATGTTATCACAGTTATTACATGTTATGTTATGCTGTTTTTGTTGCATGTTGATAACTGAGCCACTAATAAATGATCAAAAGCCGAACCCATTTAAGGTCTCCATATACCCTGAAATGCAATCAACTAGATCCTCACTTCCGTCAAATGACGCTTCCAACAGAGGGGCTTGTACAGCATAGGCCTAGAAGCGTATTGCCACTGATCAAGATGGTAATTACCCCACATAACACTTCCAGGGATGATACTACATGCAGCATAAGAGATTTGCCATTCTACATTATTTTGATGCGGTCATAGTTACAGAAGCATAGATATATGTAAACAGAGATCTATACCAGCGAGCTCCCCCACATAATGATCAGTGCGATATTATGACTAGATGAGCCTTAGTAGTCTAAGAACAAGAATTGGATTGTAAATTTTAAGGTTGGGCCCTGGTGGTCAGAAGAATGTGCATGCAAGGGGAGTGGTTACCTTCTAGTTGTCAACTCTCACAGTATGTTCAGGAGACTCCCGAAATGTGGGCGTTGCTCCCGATATACCCGGAGCATTTAATGCAGATAACTCCTTCAAGTCCTGAGCATTACTAAGGATGAGTAGGGGCTGATGACATCCAGTCCCATCCCCTTCCTTAGTAACACGATGGATGGCAGCACTGATTAGGCAGGGGGCAGGGCTTCTGGCAGTAATTTGCATAAATCACGTCTTCAAGTCCGCCCCCAAGCTGCCGTTTCTCCCAGGAAACTATGGGTTACCCAAGTGCGTGTAAGGTGTCTGGATACAGCGAAGATCTGAATGTAGTACAAGTCTAGTTCATAATATCAGATATTCAATATACATAGGAGATTCTAGTGGTTCCATTTTAAAGCTGCTTTTTACTTTAAAGGCTTGTGCAAAGTATACAGCACATCTGCAATATAGGTTTAGTGATGTACTGGGTTTTTAATAAAAAAAAATGCAACTGAATTTTTTTTCAGAAATATCATTATGCTATAAATATCATTATGCTATAAATATCATTATCTTATAAATATCATTATGCTATGGGATTATGCTGAAACTGATTGCAGTAACAGTATGTCAGTTAAACGTGCTATGCTACCAAATTTCACACAGTTACAAAGATAAAATATATAAGCAAAATGACATATGCAGAATGTGTTCTTTAAGTTATCTTAGTACGGATGCTCTTAGCAAGGATATTCCTGCTCAGAAGAGCTTATTTTGTAAGGAGATCAGGGCATTAACTGGAAACACCGGGGAAATGGGCTGGAAAGTTAGTAAGAGGCTCAAAACATTTTTTTGACTTGCAGTATTTTCCTATACACTAAATCTTAACAATGTACGAGAAAATGTATCCTCATTCTGTAAAGGCTACTGCATATGTCTTCATGGTCATTGGAAGTGATTAGACAATATCTCTGAAGTGATGTCTACTTGGTTTCTCATGACAGAAAAGTTAATTCATCTCCCAAAATAGCAACTTAAGTCACATGTGTTCAAGTCTGAGCTGTAAATTAAACATCAACAGCTTTCCATTGCCAGCAAGTGAAGGATGAATGTCTTGGTGTATTGAGTGCTCTCTTTACAGAATGCAATTGTTCTGATCATAATTTTAGATGTGTTAATTAGAATTTTCCTGTCATGTTTGAAAATAATAATAAGTCACTAAAAAGGTTATGCACTCACTCAGACTGCCTTAATGCTGCTTCTGTTATTCAGATGACACGCGACAGATTGATTTCTAGCAGTCAGGAGTCAACTGCTAGAAATCACTTTTTAGGCAGTCTGCACATAGAAGAGATCGCCCCTGCGAGCGCACAATTTTCAAATACCTGACTGGTGAAGGGTACGTTTTACTAACCCTAACTATCCCCTTGCCGTAACCTAATCTTAACATCCCCTAATCCTAACCCTTTGCTCTCCACAGCCTATCCTTCCGCTAACCGTAACCATTCGCTTTTTGCAGCCTAACCCTAACCTTCCCCTAACCTTAACCCTCCGACCTAAGCAGCCGAACAATAACCCTAACCATAAGCGTCTCACCTCCAGAGCCTAACCTTAACCCCTTCTTGTCCTGCAGCCTAACAGTAACCAGAATGGGTACCTTTTTAAATATGGGACATTCAAAATAGTGCCTGTTCTAGAATGTTGATTTTATAATTGGGAACTCTTGTAGACAAATCAAATCATTACTTTATAATGGACGCATACTGAAATAAATATGATTTTTAAGTTGCTTAACACACACTTTATAACACATTGAAGCTGATCCAGAATTAGTAGTAACTGCATAAAAAGGTGTAAAAAAATGTTCTGTTGCATGCAGGGAAATTGGAATGTGTTTTGTCGGTTAGAATATCTGTCTTGCGCCACTGATTTCTACCAGTCAGGAGTTGCCTGTCGTCACTTTTGGCAGTCTGCACCTAGAAGAGATCACCCCCTGTGAGTGCACAATTTTTGAATTGCTGAATGGGAAAAGGTACGTTTTATTAACCCTAACTATGCCCTTGCCGCAGCCTAAAGTCCCCTAACATTTAAATTTGCTTCCCCTGAAGTTCAGCGTAGTTCTGCTAGGTGCAGATGTGCTTCTTTTTTTTTGCACTTTTACTTTAACTCTGGATCAGCCATATTGTGTTCTTTATATGCCTGGTTTATATGTATGTCTAATGATTTATTAGCAATGTTTCTGTTTTAAAGCAAGGAAATCATTAACATATGTTAATACAGCTAAGTATTCATCTAAAAAATCATGTATATTTTGTGTGTGATTTAGACAAGTTTATATTTGAAGCAACCTGATACTTCTGGTATTGATTGGCTACTGATTGCTGCAGCTAGGCATGGGATTAGGTTAAAGCAAGGAAGACATTATGAAAGAGACTAGCATTAGAAGGTCACTGGAGAGCATAAAAGACAACTGAGGGTATTGAAGGGTGAAGGCAGAGAGGTAGCTATGGCAGGATTTGTTGGCTGCAGCATGCACAGTAATTGTGTTTATTTATTGAAGAGTTGAAGAAGACAGTTCTGATGTGTGAGCAGCAGTATGGATTCATTGCAGTGGAGGTAGTTTTTTAGTGGCAGGCCAATATTACAAGAGCCATATCAGCCTTGTATGACCAGCAGAGAGGGAAACTTACACCTTTTTTATTCCCCTAGAAATATTTTTTTTTTACTACCTAAAAACGTATATTCTCATAAGCAGCTTATATTCAAAAAACAAGAGTTGTTTGGGGCAATGTCAGTTTTACAGAAAAAATAATTCTATACTTTGGCTTTTTCCATTACTACCCAACAAGTTAAATACAACTCATTGCCAGTTCTATGTAATTGATGCAGAAGATTTATGTATGGGAGTGTGTTTACTTGCTTATTTATCCCATATGAAATGATTTAACTATATGTTTCCAATAATTTCCAATGCTTGTAATACATGTGGGGTATATAAGGGTCTGGACATGCCACACTATAGAAAGTACATGGGTCTGCCATTCCCAGACTCCACATGTGCGTTACATAGTGGTACATTTCCGGACTCATAACCTCCCTACCCCTGCCCCTGTCCGCGTGTAGCACTGGCTTTATTGAAAGCAATAGATGGCACATTTTTGCCTGTTTACATGCTTATACTAAAGTTAAATATTACTAAACCTTATGTTTGTGGCGCAGGTCCACACACAACAACACAGCATTGTCTACTATCAGCAGAATAATAAAGACTATAACAAATAAACAATATGGTGTAGTAAATGTAAACTTGAAACAATGAATTTGTGTATACAGAAATGTCAATCAGCTTACAATCCAAACATATCTTCCTTAAAGGTAAATGCCCTGCAATTCATTAGGAGTGTCATCACTAGGGGAAATGGGAAGTGTTGTTTATCGTGATTGATACCTCTTTCATTTGTTTGTTAATGTGAAGTTACATTATTCCCTGAAGATTAGACATCATGTTCCAGACTGGTATATCTGAAATGTATTGAATACATAATGGACAGATCATCAATCCCTTCACCTAGGTCTCAGATCACTGAGCCTGCTTCCTTCAGCTTCAATTGATCTCCTTGGATTTAACATCTCTATAACCTAAACTGGATGGTAATTGCCATTACATCTTGGGTGTATTGTACTGCAAAGTTTTCTTAATGGTTTTGTAAATCTACTATTGTGTATACTTAACCCCTGATCCACTTCCCTCATGTACTTCCATCTCACTTCTCTTTACCCCTTAGTTTTATGAGGGAGGGGGACTAAGTAAGGGGCGGGTTCATCCTTATGACACCCGTAGTTATGTTTGGTAGACGAAGGGAGGCATTTAAATCGTGCAGTATGGGCCAGGTTAGGAAGTTATGTACGTGAATCCATTACGTACGTCAGTAATTACGCTTTGAAAAGTTAAGGTAGTGTTTGGGAAGCGTAAAACGCGCAAAGTACGTACGAGCGAGGGGAGTGCCTAGGGGAGTGCATAGAAAATACGCCAGCGTAAATACGTTACACGATGAAACGTAACAAGCATTTAGGTCTGGATCTGCCCTTATATGTTTAATTACACAAAGTGGAATTTCCCTCCTTATAAAATAGTTTAGGAAAAAACATAGACAGTGTGCATGGCATCATTAATAAATAGCAGCAATTAATGTGTTTTTATCTACATTTAAAAAAATAAGTATTTGGCTTGCTAGATGAAGATTGTGTGTGAATTTTGGGTGAAGAAATACAGTATTTAGTTATTGTAAAAAACGTGTAATTATATTTTAGGTGGCAGACGTGTTTTCGCAAAAGCCTGGTTACAAAAAACACCTTGTACAAAAAGCAGAATATAGACATAGACGTCGTATAATGCAAATTCAGGGAAAAATGCAAAAGCGGCCACTCCTACTCCCCCCAGCACCTTACAATATACAATCCTGTCATCACACTGAACTGTATCATTAAATAGCTTTGAAATGTGCTCAGTGAAAAAAGAATGTGTAACAAAGAGACAAATTAGGTAGAGAGTTGTGTGGGCACCAGACCGGTCATTGTACTATTTGCAGTACTCTATATTTATGCTTTGTATCTACTTGGTGTAGTACTTAGCTGTATTCATAAAATCAATGACACAAGCCGGGTAATCTCTGTTCACTGTAAATACTAAACCATGTGGTGCATTTTCTGTCAAGTAAAAGACTTGGCTTATCCACTATTTCCTTGAGCTGGATTGCTGATGTGTCTGCGACAGTGCCTCATTATTGTACTTTCAGACAAAGTAGGGCAGCATATAAAAGCAAAGTTTGCTTTAAGTACCGCAATGGAACTATTCCAGGCTACATCTGCCTTAGTTTTAAGAATAAATATAGTGCTTTGCAGAGCATAAATGTCTTGGGAGAGCTATAATTAGGCACATCGACAAGGTACTCTACTAAGCTTCACTAATGTTATCCTTACTGAAAGAATTGTAATAAGTGGTTGAATGACATCACACGACAGGGAAAACATCGTTTTTTCTGCTGATTAGTCATAAACGTCCCCCATGATAACTGCATACTTCTGAGAAATACAGTAAATATAGCAATTGCCTCTTTGTTTATTAAAACTTATGTAATTTTCTCTTAAGTATCTATAAAGTGCTGGTACAATATAAATATGATGATATCCATCATAAAGTACTCAGTAAATAGTTTATGAAGGGTAAATACAGCACACTGCACTGACATAATGCAGTATTTTGGGGTCACACTAAAAGTAGTACATGCTACCTCTAGTGCATCCATCCCGTCTCACAAAGGGCCCCCCCCCAGGTTCAGAGAGCACAATCAATGTGATATGCTTTGATTGCAGCACAAGCTTTGCACCTTACCTACATTTGCCATGAATCCATGTGAACCACTCTGTTCCTAGTCATAAGTTCCCTTTTCTTGTTCCCTATGTGGCTCGGCCTTAATTCGACACAGGTTCACCCTCATGTGCCTTTCTCCCTCCCCTTGTATGCATTATTTGGTTGTTACTTGGATGATTTTTGTATATAAATGGATATTTCTATATGACTCAGAGAAAGAATTGCAAACAATTGCATATCAATTGCCAGTGTAACATATTCACTTGAATGTCTTTATGTCCTGAATATTGGGAAAATTATTATGCACAAAGAAGGGAACCCTGGTGACCAGTCATAGTCCTATCTAAGAAAAAATATATTTCATTTATTTACTATTTAGTATATACTATTAATGAGGATAAGGGGCTCTGAGCCAGTGCTGTCATGTAATAAATATATTTTTCTGACACAGACTTTCAAGTGTTCACACCAGTCCAAGGGTAAACAGAACAATTCCTATCTTTTACAGAGCTGCCCACAAGGATTTGGGTACCATTACAGAAATTTAGAGCCCTCTCTATAGATTATGAGGTGACATAAAGAGCAAATAAGGCAGGTCTCTCTTCAATTACAGCTATTTAATCGACATCTCCATTATTCTGTGTAAGCAAAATAATTTATGATAAACCAAGCTGGCATAGCCACTCAGCAAATGCAAATCCCATTCGTGTTTCAGATGAATATAAATAAATATATATATAAAGTGATTCAAGAATCGTGATTAGTGTTTCATGACAATTAAAAATCACTAATATAGCATAGCAAGTTTTAAAGAGACCCTTTAGCATTTAAACCTTTATAAAGGTGCATTGGAGCGTCCTGGTAATGTTTAGCATTTATAACACAATGAATGACATGTCTAAAAATAGCCACAATGTAATCCCTGCTTTTTACTGCCAACTAACGATCAAGATAATTTATTACTCAACTACTGTATACCCTGCTCTAGATTTCACACAGGCCTGTCATCCATTACAATGCAATATGCAATGCTATGAGCAAAACAATTAAAATCTCCTGAGATTTATGTATCACACAGGAAATCCCTACAATGGCCATTAATAGTACATAAAACTATTTCTACTGACAGTTAGATAAGAGTGTTCTACATTTGTCCTTACTTGCTATACTCTGCCCTAGTAGTGCTGCACATTTATTCGTTTTTATTAATTAACTAGTGAGCTTTTAGCTATCTAGCATACCAAAATGTCACGCATAATCTTGACATTTTATGTCCTTTTTTACATTTTCTTTATATAAACAAAATTAAATGAAGTTTTTGAAACACTCATACATCACTCATAATTATTATTTTTCACTGATGATTATAGTTCATTTGCAGTGCTTCATAAAATAGCACAGTGGGCATGGTTGATATGGGGCCCAGAGAAGAGGAGGACCCATTGCAGCTGCCCACGCTGCACCCACAGAACGCTAAGCTGACAAAGGATGGCACTTTAAGTACTGAGCACTTCAGCCAGACTCCTGCTCTGCTTCCTTGCTATGGACCCTGAGTTGGGGTACTTTCATCCCTGAATAAGGATATAGTACAATGTCAAAACTAGGTAAAGCAGTAAGGAGAAGGGTGCATTACTGCTGCCTGTTGTCTCATTTATCTATGACATTGTGTTTTTACAGTAAGAGTTGCACATATTGGACCTGATTCACACTTAAGAATCTTCTTAAAATAAGAACTTAAAGTCACTCCTGGGCAAAACCATGCTGATTGCAGGGGGAATTAATTTAATTGTAATATCTGCATGCAGGGATATATCTTTGAATTGCTTACTGCACACAGATACGGACCAGCTTTACTATTACACTGTTATTTAGACTTGGGCTAGGAAATATCACCTCTCAACACTAGTACTGTTTGCAACAGATGAAATATGACTCCCCTGCAATCATGATGGTTTAGCCCAGGTGTGACTTTAAGTTCTTATTTTAAGAAGATTCTTAATGAATCAGGCCCATTATTGCTAAGTTTTGCAGTACTATTAGGGAAGTCAATGGCAGTTGTAGCATTATTGTCAGTTATACACATCTTTTTAGAGAGCTTAGCTTGCAGATATTAGTGTATGCACATGTTTCCACATTGCAAAAATTGTGCAAATCGGTCGTCTCAAAGCTGTTGCAAATTTTTGAATATAAAGATTAAATCCTTTAAATAACCCCATACTATGCAATGCCCAACACTGTGGCTCCTTGCACTGCCCACCACAACCCCTTTGATTGTAAGGTGTCACATGTCTAGGCTGTAAATGAGAATATATTGAGAATCTCACCTATTTACATAAGTAGTACAAAAAAAAACCCGTTAAAGGGAGAGCCTGGACAAGGTCTTATCTGTGTAGAGTTTGCATGTTCTCTTATCAGTGTGGGTTTCCTCCCACAATTGCCAAAGAACAGTAGGTTAACTGACACCTGAATAAAATTAACCCTAGACTGTGTGTATGTGATAGGGAATTTATAATAATTATAAGCTTCAATAGTGCAAGGGACTACTGTGAATGCTTGCTTAATATTGTAAAGCACTAAGTAATATAATGGCGCTATATAAAAACCTGTTAATAAATATTGGAATAATCATTCTTTTATCCTTGGAAAACCAGTAAAGAAGTATATATACACAGCAGGGACATGGACAACATTCAAGATAAAATCATTAGATTTGAGATATGTTGTCATTATTTGTAAAGTATATAGGCTCACCTCCCCTGCCACAGTTACTTCTATTTTTATAGCAATTGAATGTGCTATTTACCCTTTAGCTCGTTAAACCCAATGCTTTATAGATATAGTATTTAAATAACCATTTTATATACTTGGAACTGGAAACATCCAGATTCTTACTTTGAGCAACTCTGTATTGAATTTGTATTTTTTATTCTACCTTTATTAGATTTTAGACTTTTAAAACTTAGGTTAAAACATAACTTTAACAACTTTCCTTTTATATATTACCCCCCATTATATTTAAATGCAACTGATTTTCATAATTACAAGTCATCTTCATACTTTGTTGTAAGTGATATTATATAGCAAGTGATAGATTAAACTGTTGAAGGTTCTGCTAATTGTTCCTGTTGCAGTGATATGATTAACATTTTTTATCAGATTTGTTTTTTCCTCACTTTGAGGATTTGTAATGATAAATCAGATTGAGTAAACAAATATTTAAGACTGTGCTCTCTTTCACTAATGGGAAAAAAGACTCACAGAGTTACAAACATATCATCATATGTATTACTGCAAAATGTAGATGTACTGCTTCATAATAATCTAAAAGTAGAACAGTCACCATAGCAACCCCTTTTCTCTGTGAAGTGAAATTAATAAGGAACTTGAAAAGTACATTACACGTACATAACCCGTTGTCTCAAAACAAAAATAGAAGGAAGTTGTATTTATCTCTAAAATATAATAGAGAATTTAGAATCTCCCTACAGTCAGATAGCTTTCATTATGCCATAGAAAAATGTGTAAGGCCTTCCAAAATTTTCCAGAATAAAAAGTGGACCTGACATATGTGTATATACAATAATTATACAGAACAGCTGAATTGAAGTGGAATCTCCTCTGTAAAGCGCCTGTCAGATAGGGGTGATCTGGTATAAATCCGGAGGAGCGAGGGGAGTATCCCCTACTTAATTTTTTGATGCAGTGGGAACCAGCGATGGACCTTCTCTGTAGTCGCAGCTCTGACCGCAGCAGCAGCAAAAAGGGCTGATCCACAGATTGAGGGTAAGGGCAGGTGTACAGCTCGGCTAAGCCCTTTTGCAATGTAAGGAGTGCTACTTAATTTTAATTCTTTTGCATGCAGGGAAAATACTTTACTTTTGCTCATAGAATCTAAAAATTACATAGCTTTATGTTATAAAATAGAGGTAAGATAAGAAACTTCAGCTTTCAATTCTAATTCTGCAGTCGCAATTTACATTTGCCTCCTCTTGCAGTATAACAATGTATTGGTCAGGTCCACATTTGCACCTAAAAAAAGGTATAAAAGGTGTGGATTAGCTTCAAGGAATTGGTCCCATGTTCTTTTATTTATCTTATTTCCACAAAACAATTGTTATTTGCATTTGAGAAAAACATGAAGCTTGGTTTTATGGTAAGTTTGGCTACGTTTGCCGCTTTGAAAATTACATTTTCAAAATACACACAGACGGCAGCTAATTGTCAGCTGTTTCTCTCTGGAAAATGTCATCCGTTTATAATGAATGGGTAAGTATTCCGAATCAATTTTTAAGAAACTTACCCATTCATTACCTTTCCAACATCCGGACCTGCCACAGCATCCGACAGTATCCAACACGAGACCCGGCAGGTTAATGGACTTAGGCTGTGGGGAGGGGATAGAGCTTAGAAGGGGAGCCTTAGGGTTTGGCTGCAGGTAGGGGCTGGATCGCAGAAGGGGAGTCTTAGGGATAGGCTGCGGGGAGGGGATACAGCATAGAATGGAAGATTTAGGGTTAGTCTGTCTGGAAGGAAGGGTTAGGGTAATGAAAGGGGAAGGTTAGGGTGAGGATTAGGATAAGGGTTAGCTAGGAAACCACCTTTCAATTGTAGTTTTTACAGTTTAAATTTGCCTTTCCTTGTAGTTAAACTGGTTTGTCCAAGATATACGGTATATTTCCACATATTTTTCTGTTTACTCCAAATCTCTGGTTCAGCCCCATAGGCACAATGGACCTGATCCAGACTTAGGCCCGTATTCAGAGTACCGGGCGCATAACATATAAGTCCGGTGTTTAGCGATTTTTACTACTGCACATGTGTAGTCATTTTTCAGACCGCAGTTACGGGCTTTTGATGCCAACAGCCAATTTCCGCATGCAGCATGCGTAAGTCTGGCTGTGGGAATGCAGCACGCATTCGCATGGCAGATGTTACTCATCGTAACTCTGATGGAATGTAACTCGTACATAACGCAATATGATAGGGTGTGACATCCCTATGCAAGCTGAATATACGCATTGTGGGGGAAGGGAGGCATTTAAATTGTACACAGTAAGGAAAAAGGTGGTGGTTACTTGTGCTGCTTCATATGTATGATTCTATATTGGTGCTGTTAGGGTGCCGCTGTCCAGGTTTCCTTTTTTGAAAGGCGTGAGGCTTCTAAACTGCCTAAAAAAAGTCTCAAGTAAGAAATGTGTAGCTATCAACAAACCTATGATAATAGATATGGTAGTACTGTGGTGACCGTGGATATGATGTCCTCAGGTTCTGTAGTACCTGTTGCTAATGTTTTCACTCCAGGGTCTGTGTAAAAGATAAAGCAGCTCCACAGCATGCACTCTGCACACCAGGAAGAAAGTGGCTCCACTATTGGACATGGTTGGTAAAGGAGATTTCCGTGTACCAGGCCCTATGTGCTCAGCCTAAGCAGTGAGTTTGTTTTTCACAATGATTCAGAGGTTTGAACAGAAGGAAAAGAATGAGTACATTCAGAGGCGGAACTACCTTTGGTGCAACAGCACCGGGACCCATGCTAATACAAGGGGCCACAGCCGTTATCACTGCACCGCCGAAGCTGTCTATCATGAGGACCAAAGCATAATGGGCCGTATTCTTTAAGACCGCGTAAAAAAGTAACGTAGATAGTGTAACGAAATTACTGCGCATGCGCAGTATTTCATATCGGTAAACTCCAGCCGCATATGCAATGCGGCCGGAGGTCTGAATACGGCCCAATATTTGCACCTCGACCCACAACTGGATAGTTCCACCTCTGAGTACATTTGCTCCTGGGCAAACCATTTTGCATATGAGGAGTGCAAATAATAGTTATTTGTGTTATTTTTTAGTTATTTTTTTGTTTTTTTGCATCCAAGGAAAGATTGTGTTTCACATGTAGTGCAGTTTCATACTTAAGATGCAATAAGCTAGCTCTCTCTCAATGCTGGATTTTCCTCACACTGCAGTGTAACATAGTTTTATCAATGTGCAAATGTGTTCAATGTTTTGACTTTTGCTTCTAAACCAAAATTAGAATATACAAAATTGAAGTTGCGCAGATCTATTTATAGTTTAATGCAAGCAGATGCATGAAGGCAGCGGTACCCTGCTATAACAGTATCAGAGATAAGATACATTAACCAGTAAAAAAAAAAATAGACAGTTCTATCTATAAAATAAAACACAGAAATGTCCTTTACACATATTTGCATAAATATGATAAGCCACCAGCCACTATTAAGGCCTTTCTGCTATTGGAGGTCCTAACTCTAACAATGAGAGTCCCAATGTTTGGTCATATACTGTATATGTTTTTTATTTTATTTTATGGCTAATTTCCCTCAGGAGGCATCCCTTAAAGCCTCCACAATAACCTAAATCAGCCCCAGTGTATGTATTTTTTTTGTCTTAATGCATTACACTACTGATCTGTTCCGCTTTGAAAGGAATTATGGTTCTTGTGTTATCTGCTTCTCCTAGAACTAAATGTGCCAGAATGCAAAGACATTCAACATTTACTGGGATATCATGTTAAATGTGACTGCACACCCATACAGTAAATGGCTGCCAGTCTATGCCGAGACGTAGTACCACAAACTAAATGACAATTTTTTACATTCTTCACACATTACCCCAAATATACCATCTGTGGACCTGATCCAGACTGAAGGGCTTTGGGCCAGATCCTGAGCCATGTACACTAGTGCATTTACGTTAGCCGTTGTTGTAAAATCGCCAGTTTGTATGTACTGCGCATGCACTTGGCAGATGTTAAGCAAAGTAACTCTGATCGTACGTAACTTCAGCCTCAATACGAACGAAAGGGTGTGTCTTCCATACGACACCCAGAGGGTTTAAATTGTACATTATGGACCAGGTTAGGACGTTACGTACGTCAATCCATTAAGTATGTTCGTACTTACGCTTGGAAAAGATAAGGCAGGGTTTGGCAAACGTAAATCGAGTATATTACGTACAAGCGAGGGGAGTGCATAGTACTTACGATAGCGTAAATACACTACGCCAACTAACGTAAAAAGACCTTAGGTCAGGATCTTCCCCTTTATCCGTAGCTTAGCCTTCTTTGCGGAGGCTAATTACAGATTTCAGTATTCAAAATTCCACACGCAGAGGAGCAGGGCACTCCCCCCTGCACTCCTACGTGTGGAACTGACCATTACCCAAACCCTTCTGCACTTTAAATACCGATGCCCACCCTCTATGCGTATCTTGTATGTATGGTGAGTTGTCCCACCTTCCATACGGAGACAGAATTACATGAAGTATGTTAATCACCTGACGTTATTAAATTAGGATCCTGCCCTATGCCAGGAGGAGCCCCAGACTCTAGACAAACATGGCTAATATTACAAAAGGCTGTATGCAATGCAGGGGCCTGTTTTTGCACATTTGTAAATTATTTTTACTGACTTTCTCACTGCAGTGACAAAAAATCTTTTATTTGAAAGCTGTTAGCAACATTGCTAACATTGTTATCTGTAATTACTATGTACTGGAACTGCTTTTTGTTAATACTGCATTTTTGCCAGCAATTAAAAACTTGTTACAGTAAATGTATCCTAATGTTTCTGTATTTTGGACAGAGGGCACAAATTCAATAATACCTTAAATCTAATACTGCTGAACAAATCAGATACTGTACATTGTATCTATCAGATATGTATGAATAGATTTGAAAATAGCTTAACATTATTTTTGTGCAATTAGCAAAGCTGGTTTTCATTATGCAGGTAATACATGTACCTTATATTAATCATTATTATTATTATTATTATTATTATTATTATTATTATTATCATTATTATACCATTTCTTTTATGTACCAGTGTTTTATCTATGTTTATGTCAGTGGTTGCAGTTATCAAATTCTTTTAATTCATTATCTTGTTTATGTTACCCTTCAACATTTACTAAATATCTTGCTTTATCTTGTGATCTACATAATTTCCCATGGACATTCCTGTACTTCATCAGAGTAGAATTTATTCATTTCACTGCCAATACAGCTTAGCTCTGCTTTGTGTATTGGATACAACTTTATCCACAAAGCAACAAAATAAACTATTCTGACTGGTTTTTGTGAGCAGAAAGATTTTATTAAGCAGACAATTACCAACACTAGAATAATACATGAACAAGATAAAACTTAGTATAACGCCACTCGAAATATTGATTCCATGTCAGAGGATTTTGCGAGATAAGATAAAACCAGCAAGCCTTCAAACTCAGCAATTGTGTTCATGTCCGTCCCCAGCCCGCTGTTGTTGGGAAGATTGTACAATTTGGAAATATTAATTTTTTTAAAAATGTCCTATTAAGAAGCGCTAATTGTCTTGTTCAGTCAGGTGTGATATAAAGAAAAACATTGGACTCAATCCATTGGACTCAATCCATTTTTGCAGTGTTTGTAACAGTTAGGGGCCAGACCAAGACTATCGCAGCGAGAACATACATTGGCGAACCGTACGTTTCGTCTGCTAATAAGTTCCACACGTGAGTGGAAAGGGCACTACTCCACTCGTGTACAGAGTTCTTACTTCCGTGTACGTACATATGCACAGATGTTTGGCCTACCCTATATATGGAACTGCAGGACGTATAGAATCAACTTCTGTACATCCAGTGTTCTGGGCATGCGCAGTGTATTCAAAACAGCTCAGCTGGCATAAATCTGTTGTAGTATGGGAGACTGGTTCCGGTCTTAGATTACTGTCAGGAAGCACAATAAGCTGGTAAGGAGAAAGTGAGTGGACTGGATTTATATAGACCAGAAGGGAGAAGCTAAGACATCAGGGCGTAAGAACACAGAGCCTGGACACAAAGGTAATACAAGGAGCTGTCCAGAATCCAGAATAGCTCATTCAGGAACAAAGAAGCAACCTCCAGAGGCAGAGGTCCTGTATTTGAATTTACACTTATGATGACAATACTCGCTGTGTCCATGTTTCCGAACATCTGGCCGTATTCACAGATCTGTTTTCACGTGGAGTTGTGTGCGTATTTTAGGCACGGTTTAACTGCGCATGTGTAGTAACTTTACGCAAGTAACATATATGCATGTAAGTGCTTTAGGCACGGACATGTGAATCGCACTTGGGGACATACGTACGGAGGGGCAGGGTTGAAATACGTACCTGAAAAGTTACGTGAAAGAGGGTGGGGGGAGGTGGTTACATAGAATCGCACTTACGGCAGACATATACGCACGTAAGTACACACATAAAGATAGAGGTTGTCTACGGAGGCGTATGTCTACAATTGCATGGCCGTGAGAGGTGAGTGATGGGTGTTGGTGGGTGTTGCCTTGCTACGTGCGTACATATAATTGCGTACTTTTAAAAAATGGATCTCTGAATACGGTCCATCGTTCACAAAGACTTCTGATGGTTCCACCAGCTTAAAACTTCTGATCAACCTCACATCAAATAGTGACGGGTCAGAGGTCTGGATGGTTTAGTGTGCCCATACTGTACAATAGTTTAAATTAATTCATTAATTAATCATTTAAATAGGAAATATCACTCCATTGAGATCGCAACCCACTGCGTGGAAACCAAAGCAAATTGTAACGCTGGATTACATAGATCGCAATGCTTGTATAATGTGCATACTCAAGGGTCGAGATCCAGCCCTCGTAATGGAAGTCAGGATTTGTATACATTAAGGGGCACACCTATACTGAACCTTTTCATTTAAATGCTATCAATCTTAGTACCATGCCCCTCAATATCGAATGTCTGTACAAATGGAAAACCAGATTGCAGTAATGTATATTTTGGACATCAACAAGATTGGAATTTAAGGTAATTACAGAGGTCCCAGTCAGTGAACACCAACTGAATTTGTAAGCTGGTACAAAATGCCCATGTATCACTTTCCTATATATTAATAGAGTGTCAAAGCCATTATTGCTCTAGGATATTTATGTTACTTATATTTCATTACATTTAGTTTATACAAAACTGCCTGCGTGAATGCTTTTGATTATGCTGTAGTCAAATATATGAAACAAGTTACCCATGTTCAAATAAAGAAAAATGATCTCTGAATTGAAGTGAGATTTTGATTTGTGTGACACATATTAATATTATTGCTTTTTTTTTCTTCCAAGTTTGACAGATAATGTTTGATGTCTTTATGTGAGCTAGCTGTGCAGAAATATTTAGCTGTTCATCGCCATGGAGAACTGAATGTCCTGAATATAGATAATTTACAATATGAGGGGGCGCCACCAGGCCCAGCGACAGGGAGGAGGCAAGGGGGGACCCTTGTAAGTGGGGCAAAAGGTTGCAGACTGGCGCCAGGCCACTCATCCCCCTGCTATAGAGACCAGCAGCTCATACAGGAGGTTCTGCAATGTAACTGCCTCAGAGGCTTATACAGGTACTTCCTGTATGAACATGAAGGAGGAAGAGAGTGCCACAGAGGAAGAGGGACCCAGCAAAGGTAAAAAAAAAACATGACGGGGAGCTGAAGACACATATTGGGGTAGATCCAGAACTACGTGTGCTGTACGTATATTCGCGGAGCGTATTTTCGTACACGTAAGTTCGCTACACTCCCCTTGGCACACCCCTTGCACGGACGTATTTTGTCAAAATACGCTACCCAAACCCTACCTTAACTTTTCCAAACGTAATACGTCCGCTCCGCTAACGGACGTACTGACTACGCGAACGTACGCAGCTTAGCACGCCCATACTGTACACTTTAAATACCACCCCCCGCCTACTTCACGTAAAACGCATGTATTGTTGACGAACGTAAATTTGGCACGCCCACACGTAAGTATTTACGTGAGACATACGTGAATCACCCATACGTCCTAAATTACGCTACGTGAATGTGCGTATATTCTATGGTGCGCATGCGCAGTGCGTTCAAATCAGAGAATTTACGTCTCCGGCACGCGTAAAATCACGGAAATGCGTAGTTCTGGATCTGCCCCATTGTGAGTATTGGGGGAAGGGGGGGCTGGAGACACATGATGCGAGTATGGGGGAAGTGGAGACAGATGATGGGAGAACTGGGGGAAGGGGGGCTGGAGATAAATGATGAGGATACTAGGGGGGCTGGAGACACATGATGAGAGTACTGGGGTAGATGGTGCTGGAGACACATGATGGGGACACTGGGGGGGGACTGGAGGCACATGATGGGAATACTAGGGGGGCTGGAGGCACATGATGGGGATACTGAGGGGGCTGGGAAGACATGATATGGTTCCTGGGGAGGTTGGAGAGA
>WWET01001346.1:150086-165553 GCA_011038615.1 Limnodynastes dumerilii | reverse complement strand
ATATGTGTGGTGGCCGCATTGCTCTTCCAAAATATCTAGCATTGTCTCCCTGGTGGCAGAATTGCTGAGCTGAATCTTTTGTTTATGAAACAGAAAACACAAATAAAAATAATTATATAGAATTAAGCACAGAGATTCTGAGCAAGACGGGTAAAAGTAACATTACTCAGTTAGCTCCTTTAAATGGTGAACTAGAGAGGATGAATATTGTATTGCAGCGTGTCCCTCCACAATCAGAACCAATTAAGTAAGTTATAATAAATTTATGGTAGGCCATCGCCATATCTAGGGACCATATTACGCAACCAATCAGTTTACAGCTATCATTTATCTAGTACATTCTAAGAAATGTTAGCAAGAATCTGATTGGTTGCTATGGACATATCCACCCTTTTCCCCTATAGAAGTTTAATTTAATGTACCCCTATGAATCTCCATTGGTGTTCTTGTCATAGAGACACAGGGGGTGGGGGAGCTTACGAATAAAATGAAAATTTATTAAATTTTTATTCCTACCAAAACTACTTTGTTTTTTAATTCAAAGGAAAATAATGTGTAACGTCTTTGTAAGCAAACAGCTAATTTAACTAGAAAATATAAGGCAAAAATGGATATGCAAATGTAGTTTACAAAAGCAAACAAAATCCGTGCCAGGTGAGGCTGTTCCTCACTATAGCACTAGGGAATTGTTTTATCAGTTTCACAGTTTGGAAAACAAAGCCTCAGGGTTTTCATTACTGTATTTACTAGAATACATTTTTTTTAAATTATATTTATCAGCTATGTTCCAATTATGATTGACTATGTGGGGTTTTTGAGTATTTTTATGTATTTGTTTATTTTTTGGGTGGGTGCATTATTAAAGTTACCTCAATGTTACTCAAAGAACTCAATCTATTAATAAATTTAATATGTTTAATTATATCTAAAATATAAAGACAGCGCCATCTACTGGGACTGAAACAGAATTACCTTTTTAAATGTTTTTAGTGTTTTGATAAAATCGATAAAAGGTTAACACATTGGGACAGATTGGGAGTATCATTGAGACCCACAGCAAAGCAAGTATTAAGTTGCTTTGTCGTGGATGCATTTTCCTTGTATTTTGAAACCTATAAAATGTCACCAGACGTGTTCCACTTGCTGGAATGATTGTAATATTGTTCTGTTTACTCACTAGTAAACAATATGGCTTTCAGACCACATTTACACAATCTGTGTAAGAAAAAGATACGTAGATTACGTAAAAAAAATTGCTACGCATGCGCTGTAGTAAAAATCGCTAAACACCGGACGTATATGTTATATGTCCGGTACTCTGAATACAGGCCTATATGCTGTATTCCACATTCAATATGCCATTAAACCAATGATATTTTCAGTGAAAACTTTATTTTAGTGGCCGTTATACAAATGAGAACGACTGTATTCAGGCTTGTGAATCACAAATTCTGTATGATAGGCTCCACAGTGGAGGCTACCGTACAGAATTCAAGAGCAATTATGAATACGGTCCAGTGTTATTATAGTGTTTCAGCCATTGCAGTATTTATTTTTTTTTTTTATCTCTGGTGTGTCCCATTTAAACTTCTCATGGTTGCCGACTTTTAACAGCTTCCCTCCGGTAGATCCCGGAGGGAAGCTATAGATGCATGCAGGAGGCGGGGCTTAAGGGCTTGATTTATGCAAATCACGTCATTAAGCCTCATCCCCTTGACTAATACGTACCAATTTTTTGTTGTATTAGGGATCAGGGCGGGGCTTGATGGCGCAAATTGCATCATCAAGTCGCTCCCTGGGGGGCAGGACTTGAGGCCGTGGTTTCCATGAAACCATGGGCCTCAAGTCACTTGCGGGAGATTTGCAGGCTCTCCCAGGGTACCAGGAGAAGTGCCCGAATTTCAGGAGTCTCCCGGACATTCCGGGAGAATCGGCAACCCTGTTGTATCTTACGTAAAAATGGGGATCAGAAGACGCCCACATTTTTCTACCATGCATGTGTATGCGTTGCACACGCAATACGGATCCACAGGATCCAGACTTCCATACTGGAAGTATTTTTATTAGCTGGGTGGGATTTGGAGATTGCAGATGCTAAATGGTAAGGGAGAGGTATGTAGATTGTACAAGGAGGGGGTTCTGTATCCAGACTTCAGAGCTTCTATTTTAGGTGATGATGGCTCGGAAACCTTATGGTTTGAAATCTTTCTAATTACTTGTAGTTGCTTCAGTTATTATGACAAACACATATAGAGACATTAAATTATTGAATACAAAGCTTGAATTAAGTGTAGCTTATTCTTATGCTTCTCTCTTTGCATTAGATGTGAAATATGATTGAGACACAATCTTACTAGAAAGACTACTTCTCCTTTTGAGGATTCCAGCTTAATATGTGTGTTAAAGTCTTAGTAAAGTCTGGGGAAATGACCAATACATAACATTTACGGCTGATGGACTGGATCCAGACTTAAGTGCTTGAAATTAGTTACTCCTGGGCTAAACCATGTTGATTGCAGGGGAGTCATATTTCATCTGTTGCACACAGTATTAGAGTCGAGAGGTGATGTTTCCTATCCCATTCTCAAGTCTAAATAACAGTGTGTTAGTAAAGCTGGTCAGTATCTGTGTGCAGTAAGCAATTCAAAGATATATCCCTGTATGCAAAGAATACAACTAACTTGATTCCCCCTGCAAGCAACATGGTTTAGCCCAGGAGTAACTCATTTCAAACAAGTCTGGGTCCAGCCGATGTGTGGGTAAAGGTAACAGATGATGGTAACAAGACAATTCAGATGTTGTCAGAAAGCCGTTTTTTCTATAAAATGTAGATGTTATCAGAACATTATGCACCTAGCTCTGAGAAAAATGCTGTATATAATTCTATTATTACAATGCTTAGTCATATTTCTGCACTGTTATTAAATGTTACGAATACAGTAGACGGTATTGATCTTCTATTTATATTTTTGCATTTATATGCTACTGAGCTTTAAGATTCCCCAGCAGGTACAAGACAAGAATAATACATGTAAATAATGCAATTATTCTCTGTACATGTGGGCTATGTTTCTATAGACTTTGCACAAAAGCTGGGTTGCTAAAGTACTTTATTATCAGAGTATTACTGTGCTAATTAAATAATTGTGACTAACATAGTGGCAACGATCAAGGTAACTACAACCAGTGGCACATTCTATACAGTTCTAATTTACGTGTTAGGATACGTGTTATTTTTTAACTGAAATATTCATACCCTGTATTACGATACCTACAGTAAAAACTAAAGATAACTTGTGTGTAACGCTCACACTGTACTTTGACTAAGATGAAATAGCCCATCATACCCTTGTGCAATCTCTTCAAGTGACAGGTCTAGATAAGTGTTCATTGGTAGCAAAAATCTGAGACAATATATCCATCATAAAAATTTCAGCAATATAAAAATAAACTCCTGCATCTAATTTTATGATTATATATATATAACTACTATGCACATAAAATAAAAGAACTAATTTTTTTTTTTTAATCTTGTCTTCCAGATTTTGGCAATTATATCAATCCTGTTTATTGTACTTTCGACCATCGCATTATCCCTGAACACATTACCTGATTTGCAAGTACCAGATGAATTTGGACATCCAACAGACAACCCACAGCTGGCACACGTTGAAGCTGTGTGCATTGCTTGGTTCACGATGGAGTATCTTCTACGCTTGCTTTCTTCCCCAAACAAATGGAAGTTCTTTAAAGGGCCACTGAACGTTATTGATTTATTGGCTATTCTGCCATACTATGTCACAATTTTCCTTACAGAGTCCAACAAGAGCGTTCTTCAATTTCAAAATGTTCGTCGTGTGGTTCAGATTTTTAGAATAATGAGGATATTGCGTATCCTTAAACTTGCCAGACATTCAACAGGACTACAGTCACTGGGATTCACACTCAGAAGAAGTTATAATGAGCTTGGTTTATTAATATTATTTTTAGCAATGGGCATAATGATATTTTCTAGTTTGGTATTTTTTGCGGAGAAAGATGAAGATGCCACAAAATTTACAAGTATACCCGCATCTTTTTGGTGGGCAACCATCACCATGACTACCGTGGGGTATGGAGATATTTATCCGAAGACATTGCTTGGTAAAATAGTGGGGGGTCTCTGTTGCATTGCTGGTGTGTTAGTTATAGCGTTGCCTATTCCTATCATTGTAAACAATTTCTCAGAGTTTTACAAAGAGCAGAAGAGGCAGGAGAAGGCAATCAAGAGGAGAGAAGCACTTGAAAGAGCAAAAAGAAATGGCAGCATAGTGTCCATGAATCTGAAAGATGCATTTGCTCGCAGCATGGAGCTGATCGATATTGTTGTAGATAAATCTGCCGACGGTTCTAAAGTGGAAAAAGCTAATGATAATCATTTGTCCCCAAGCCGATGGAAATGGGCAAGGAGGACAATGTCTGAAACAAGCTCAAATAAATCATTTGACAATAAATACCAGGAGGTCAGTCAAAATGACTCTCAAGAACTATTAAACAATTCTTCCAGCCCACAGCATCTCAGTGCCCAGAAACTAGAGGAGCTGTACAATGAAATCACAAAAACACAGTCGCATCCCAGTGTTAATTCTTCATATCAAGAGCAATCTGTTATTCCTCCAGCCTATGAGGAAGAAATAGAAATGGAAGAGGTTTCATCAAAGAGAAATCAGTTGTCAGTAGCTCCAAAAGATATCATAACTGATATGAGGAGTGTCTCCAGCATTGATAGTTTTGCCAGTTGTGCTACAGATTTTACAGAAGCAGAGAGATCTCCTCTTACACCATTTCCAGGAAGTAACCTCGAAATGAGGTTTCCTTCATATACTGTGCCTGAGGAAGGCAGTCATACGTCTCAGTTCCTACCACGTCCAAAATACACAGGTTTTGCTCCCAAAGATGTCACATTTGAATATAAGTTATCTGAGGCTCCAGCCAGAAATGATAGTGGAACGCCAAAAATAATTCTGCAAGATAAGATCAGTAATGAAGTGGAAGATGAGCAGAGTTCCCAGAAAATTAATAACCCACTTAAGACTAGATCCCTTAAAGTTAATTTTAAACAATCAAACAGCAGCAGTATCCAAAACCCAACAAAAATGACAAGTGCGCTGCCAGTAAAAACAATAGATCACCCATTATATACTCATCTTCAGTTAAGTACCGTTTTTCTTCAAGACTATTCTTCTTCAGAGCAACCAACACAGCCACAAACTGAGTCACCAGGTGAATTTTCAAGACCGTTAACATCGCCTTCTCGAAACCCTAAATCTGTTTCGCTCTCTTCAAAGAAGAGAAGCAGTTTTACAGAAATAGACACTGAAGACAATGACTTCATGCAGGTGTGTGGTGCAAAACAGGATACTCAGGAGGACAGCAAAACTAATTGTACTGAGGAAAAGAAAGACGGGAACTATGTAACCGCAGAGACTGATGTACTCTCCACTCAGAAAAATATCAATCAGAATTGTACTCAGGACATTTACCTGTCAGGAGAGGACAATAAAGCAGATAATAATCAGGAGGAAAAAGTAGAAAATCATTTATTTGTCCCAGAAATTCATCCAGACACCGGTGAAACAGGTTATTGTCAGACACGGGAGACCAGCATGTGACTAGCTGCAAGAGCAATACCTTTTTTTCTTAAAAGCACTGAAGGTTGGTAACGCCTGTGAACTCAAAGGGAAAAGCCTCAAAAACTATTAATGCATGGCATGAAGAATTGCTTAGTTAAATATTTCAGGAACTACCTTTTGTAACAAAATATATAATGACTCAATGGCAGTGTGTAATAATGAAAGCCCTAACGAGCCAGTATATTGGAAAGCCTGACATTCTTGATCCTTTAATTCATGACTGTAGGTGCGTTTTTGGGACATTTAAAATGTGGTGTACAGTTTGCACATGAAAGGATTAAGTGTTCATGCATGCATGCATTAAAAAAATGAAAAAGAGGTTCTGTGAGCTTTAAGAAAGCTAAGATATGTAAATATGTTAGCTAGAAGACTGAATATATAAGAGTTATATTATGAGAACCCATTAAATAGAACACAGGTCAATTACTTCCTGCACAGTATACCACTTGGAAGACTTGTACAGACTTACCATATTACAGAACTGCAACCCTGCTGTTAGCTGGTCCAGTGATGAAGGTTTGCAGTATAACACTACTACTGCAAATCTTATCAACACTGGAATCGTTATGCAATTGAAGTAAATGCTTTCTTTTCAGAGATCTATGTTGGTTTAAATTCAGAGAATATTTTTTATTTTTTGTGCTATAAACCACTACTGATTTTGCTGTGCATAAAAGATTGTTTTTGCATTTCTTACTAAAAAAAACAAAACAAAATAAAGCAAAAAAAAAAAGGCAAGATTTAACAACCAGAAATAAAAGTGTGAAGACTGATATTTAATGTGTTAACTTGCCAAAAATGTTATCAATAATATTGTCCCAATGTCAAAAGTCCGGTTATTGATCGCAACGTAAATAGTGCCAATTGCCATGAAATAGTTACGTTTATCAATATACATGTTTAATGCAAAGTTGCTAAATACTTTCCAGTCTATATTTTTTTCTCACTTAACAGATGTTGATATTTGAGGGACAAACCAGTTTCAATATAGCCATATAAAATCAACTGGAAACAGAACTCAGTGATCTGTAACATTCCAATCAATCTAATTCACCTTCCTAAAATCTGTTCTGAAGGAACTGATGTTCACAGACAACTGTGGCAATTATAAAACTGGGAATAAAGCAATAAACTACAATTACCCAGTCACTGGGATACCAAAATGTATTCTGTCACCTGTGGAAGCCTTGGCTTCATCAACTGCTCTCCACAAATTCCTGGAAGGACACTCTGCTGACCTTTATACATACACCTATGTGATGTGATCAATAGTGAAACAAACAAGAAAAAAGTTTGGGCTTTTTTTCTGGGTGTTTACATCAATTACATTGATTTATTACAGTAAACTTACAGAGACTTCACATATTGTTTCAAGGCAGTAAAGGGGCCATACTAATGAAAATAAAAATACAAAACAAAAAAAGCTCAAGAAACATACGAAGGTAATAGAGAATAACGTGTATTTTTCACATGTTGTTTTTTTGGTCATAAACTAATCTCATCTAATTTTTAGGTTCATATTTTGCCCCTTTAGCTTTTCACTTGTTGAAAGACCACCATATATGCATCTGTGGTAGTAAAATGAAAGTATGGGACTTAGATATTAACTTGTGCTGTAAACCATAGAAAATAATTCTGCTAAGTTTTTACCAATTCGGCATTGCAAGACTAATGAAAACAACTTCCAGGTTGGTTTCCACGGGTTTCAATACATGATTTACTTGTGCTATTTCTGTGAAATTCACACATTATCTGCATGACAATAAAAAGCCTAGTAAGTCAAGAAATAAGTTTTTGGTATAAATTATGGCACAGATACTGTTTTCTAATTTCTTTTTAAGATGCTAAAATAATTTTGTTGACTTTCAAAATCGACATCTACAGGTATTGTTAAACTGGCATACCATCTGTTTGAAAGTGAATGTAGCACAGGATAAGATAAGGGGGGCAATTATTGTCATTATTAAACACAGAATGTGCTCTATACGGCTGAACCTGACACGTTTTATTCATTTATTTTGCTGGTTAGAAATCCTAGGTCACCATAGTAGGAAGGCGTTCGATGCCTCATACTTTATGTATAATTACTTGAATACAATTTGTGGCTTGAATACAATGACAAACCTTTGATCTTCAACAGTTGGAACAATACATTGTTTAATGCAGGTCACCTGGGATGGCTGAGGTGCTGCACAAACCTGTTGTGATGGTGATCTGCACCTTGATTGGTAAGCAAAATTTAAGAAACCACAGGAAAGAAGATATATGCACATTGGAGGTGCTAAAGAGAAAGTGCTCCCTATGAATTATTATAGGAACGACAGTAGACATATTTTCAACCACACATGAATATTGCATTATCTTTGTGTTGTCAGAAATCATGTCTCATTTTATCCTTCTAAGACATGACATATCAACTGTGATGCACATTTGAAGATTGATTTTGAACATAGTGATAATGAGCCGGATCCTCAATTACGGCCGTCTTAAGCTGGCCATACACTAGGACGATTATGAGTCCCAGCAGGGGGTGAGCCGATAAACGGGACGATTTCCCACTAGGGAAATGTCCTGTTATCGGCACCATACAACTCCTCTGCTGAGACCGATAATCCTAGCAGAAGAGGGGAGGGGGGCAGCGCTCAGCAGAAAACAAATAAAACCAGATCCCGACTAATTTATCTACAGTGATAAGATATGTTTGGATGTGTGATTGCAGGTCTCCACCATATCCAGGCATGTGTGAGGGCATGCCACTAACCACTCCCTTTGCATCAACATATTTCCAATACTCACACCCTACCATAAGTTTTCCGACTCATACAAATGTAAAACGGAAATATGGATCAGCAGGCAGTGCATCTGTCTATACTGTCCATTGTCATACCAAGTCAAGCTTGCTTGTGAGTAATATCAGGCATTCTTGTTGGAAGTGTAATTCATTGGATGTCAGTATGGAGAGGTTTTCTTACTGATCGGGTAGAACTAATGCATGCACATGTGCAGAACACAAAACCAGACAAATTCAATCCAAATGCTTACAAATGAGGGGGACTGGAAGTCTGGATCCAGCCCATAGAGTGCAAAGTGTACTGCATTACAAGTATAAGACAAGATCAGCACTTTCATTGCTCCACCTCATCCCCCTTTCTTCTTCCCATTTCTGTCATTTCACTCTGTGCACAGACGTAATGTTTTATGCTGCTCTTTTTGAGCACAAACCCAGGCACCTTAATGAAAATGGATGTGCACTTGCAGAATTGAAGGCATATAGTGGTATTAGTGCCAAATTACGTGCAGAGTATAAGGAATAAGGTAGATCCAGAGTTTGTGAGTAAGGACAAAAGAGGTGCAAGTGTACACCTGAGCAAAACAATATTGCAATGTGAGGTGCGCAAAAGAGTTTTAAAATTTTTTGTATGCAGGGAAAAAAACTTTGCTTGTACACATAGATTTAATCTGTAATTTTAAGTAGAGTTGGATACTTCACCTCTCAACTCTACTTCTATTTTCTCAGTTAGCCTCCCCCTGCAGTTTAACATGGTTTAGCTCAGGTCTATTTTTCACCCTTTTTTCACCCATAACTCCCAAACTCTGGATCACTCCAAAGAAACATGAGGGCCAGATTTACTAAGCTGCAGGAAAGGAAAAGTGGATATGTTTACAATAGCAACCAATCAGATTCTAGCTGACATTCTCTAGTATGTAATAGAAAAGTGAGAGCTAGAATCTGATTGGTTGCTATTGGCAATACCTCCACTTTTCCAAACCCACAGCTTAGTAAATCTGTCCACTCTCCACAAATTACTAATTTGATCTATCTATTTAGAAGTTAAAAACTGTTACCTGTGAATAATTTCATATGATGATACACACCCCTGCCTGGTGTTCATAAAAGTTGCAAAAACATTCTGCTTCTAAAAAACGAAAATTACTCTGTGTTACTTTGCAGCAAAATGAATATTTAAACAGTACAGATGAACTGGGGAACAGTGGATATTATAGTGAGATTATTAAAGGAATGCTTACAGCCCACACATGAATTTCTAGCTTTAAATTATTTCTTGAACACGTGTGTTACTTGAACCCATATTAAACACTACTGTGGAGAGTATGGGAAAGACCAATTTTGTATGACTGCAACAAAATGGTCAAACAAAAAAGGAGACTCAATCAAAATTGTACTTAATACACTAGCGCTCCTTTATAATAATTAGTGTAGTGTACACATAAATAGCGAGGCATTGGGTAAATAGTGTACTTCCCCAAAATTCAAACTGGATGTCAGAGTATGCAAAACACCCAGAGCATAAATAAGATAACAAAACCTGGACCAGTAATAAAGCATAAAAACTCTGCATGACGAAAAATGAAAGGAAGTACACACTGGACCGTATTCACAGTTAAGAGTAAGTTAGGTGTGGACAGATCCTAAACCGCCCCTCATTTTAAGGGCAACCTTATCTAACCGAGCAATGTCCATTGCCTCTCCCCGCCCTCTAGCAGGTCATTTCAGCGAAATACGCACTTAAGAAGCACAAGCTTCTTAAGTGTGAATCGGAGCCCCTGTCTTTATTTACCCATTTCCTCAGTTTTTAAGTGAACACTATACTAATATTTTCTCCTAAAATTCTGTCCTTTGGTGTTTTCAATACATCTTTATATAGGAAATATTGAACTGGTAATTTATCATTTGTAAATTTAAATATGAAGTACATATATTTTTCATTTATGCTGCATTTAAATGGTGCCAGTGGCATTGAAAGTAATACCACATGATCACTGCCCCCTTAGACAACATGCATGATAAGTTATTTTGTGTTTCCATTTCATAATACATAATAAACAGTCTCATTCTCCAAAAAAAACTAATACTTTTGTATTGTTTCAGTAAATTAGGCTGTTATTATTCTGATTTCTTCATGTCTTATCTAATTCTCCTTTTAAAAAGAGTTTGATATTACACAAGAATCTGTAACCACACATCATGGGATGCTTGCATAGTGTGTGCAAATGAGGAAAAAGAAAACCAGCTGCGCTGTAAAAAGTTATCATGGTTCTACGCCCCGGCACTTTTTAAAAGAATGACCTTTACTGAGTTTGGGCTGCATCCAGACTTAAGTAAATGCTTGAAATTAGTTACTCCTGGGCTACACCATGTTCACTGCAGGGGGAGTCAAGTTAATTGTATTCTTTGCATGCAGGGATATATCTTTAAATTGCTTACTGCACACAGATACTGACCAGCTTTACTATCACACTGTTATTTAGATTTGGGATAGTAAACATCACCTCTCAACTATAATACTGGGCCAGATCCAGAACTACGGCCGTCTTCCACAGACGGCCGTAATTCAATGAACAATAGCTACTGCACATGCGTAGTAGCTATTGTACGTAATCTGCGTATCGTTTCGATACGTAGATTGCGTATATGCGGTCTTTGCAACAGATGAAATATGACTCCCCCTGCAATCAACATGGTTTAGCCCAGGAGTAACTAATTTCAAGCACTTACTTAAGTCTGGACCCAGCCCTTTGAGTGCAGGAAAGTATCAGTCATGTTTATGAGAAATATTAAAAAGCTTTATAAATAAAATAAAAAATTCCAAATTGTGACATATTCTAGCTTGGCATTTTGTTTTGCTTTCAATAAAATTTTTACAAATAAAAAAAATATTTTTCTATTAGCTATATAAACTAAACAATGCAGCTCTATTTTTTAAGACTTGAAATATATTATATTATGTATATTTACAGGGCCATTATCACTTTAAAATGCATTTTTTGTTGAATAGTCGATTTGAGAAATGATAAATAAAACTTAGATTTAGCTGAATTACCTTAATTTGAGGGACAAGCATCACCTATGGAAGCTCCAACAGTATATATTGATCCTTTATTCAACACAATCCCCTACGTTATTTGAATTGAAATATTAGCGCTAACATGGAATCAACTAATCTAAATAAACATTAATATTTTATTAATAATAATTAGTGGTAAATGGCAAAGGTCAGATATATTGAAAATATTTTAATCTTTAATATATTTGGTTATCAGCATACTGAATAGATGTTTTGACCTGTTAGCACATTTTGTTTATATAAGTTTCTTGCAAAAAAATTATAGAAATAAAAAGAAATATTAATATACATGTCCATACAAAATTATAGAAACACTATACTGCACTGAATACAACAATACTGTAATAGTAATGTGCAAGAAAAGCTGATAAACACAGGGAAAATGTATGTGTTGTCTGACTACACCATCCTATTCTTCTAGAAAAATACACCTACAAGTATGGAGCCAAACTGACTGTATAAACAGTATCGACAAATAAATCTAATACTTGCCAAGCTGTTTTTATAAAAACTAAGGGGATGTTATGGATAATATAGTCTACAGTCTGTGGTGTTCTCTTCCAAAGGGTGCTGTCCCATATTGTGGGAAAGTCAGTTGGGTATTATCACTAATCAATATCTTAAATTAATAGTCTTAATATCTCCATAGTTTAACAATTGTTTTATTGCAAAGAGAAGGCAGTTTTGTATTGTGATAACTGTACAGTGTCATGATAAATCGATAAAGGATCATGACAGCATTGATAAAGACATCATTAAGAAAAAAATTTCAGTAATCTGATATTCCCGTAAACTAATTGAATTGAAAATATTACCAATATTGTGCTTCTAAAAAAAACAGCTGCTAAATATAACCACTGAGTTGTTTTAATATATAACCATATTGGATTACAGTTTTAGACCAAAAACAAGAATAAAATATACAAGTAAAGGATATGTAAGATCATGTTATCAAAGCATTGCAAAAGATGGAATTTTCTAGTTTGTTCATTTGCATGGATAATATATTTATCAAAAAAAAATTATAAAGCTAAAAAATATATATAATTAGATTCTTTTAAACTACAACTCCCACTAAAATGAAAAATATATTGACTTCATTTTAGGTGAGCAAAACCTATATATAGTTTAAAATATACTCAACTAATTATTTTCCTACAGAGAAATAAAGCATATTTGCATTGCAGATTTTTTTTTTTTCAATAAATAACCTAAATACAATTTCAGGATTTTCAAAAATTCATTTATACTTGAATGGAATGCTTTACGGTTAAGAAAAATTTATTACTCACTCATATCACTTGCATGCGCATGTGCATCTAAATGTTAAGTCTAATAAGTGTTTTAATTTTGAATACACTGTACAGTAAATCCATATTGAACATGTTGTCTAGGAGATCCCCATCTATTTAAAATAGAGCATTACATAAGCATAAAAAAATTACTATTACTAATATTATTTCACATTTTACTTGTAAACAAATAAAGGGTATAAGCCTAAATTTTACTGACAATACAAAAACACTCAAGATAATAAAACAGTCTTTGTGCCCTTTTTCCTATTTCCATGGATAATTTACTTAGTCATCCATTTTATTTTAGAGTAACATGTATAATTGGCAAAACAGAGAATGTAGATTATAACTGTCATGGAAACCTTCCTATCATATAGTAAAAATAATAATGGCAGTAGTGGTATTAGTCATTTAGTTTTTTCTTATTCGGACTCCGTCAATATATGCAAAAAATATTATTTTTTTTGACGTACAGCAGTGTTTCTTAACCGTAGTCCTCAGGGACCACTCACAGTGCATGATTTCCAGGTCTCCTTGCTGGAGCACAGGTGTGTTCATTACTGACTGACACATTTCATAGGTTCCATAGGTGGTACTCATTATATCACTTGTTCAGTGTGGAGGCCTGGAAAACGTGGACTGTTAGTGGCTCCTGAGGACCAGGGTTGGGAAACACTGACATACAGGAAAAAGGATGCAGCCAAACATGACTTACTTATGGCTCATCATATCTGTGTCTTACATTGTATGCTAAATGAAAATACAATACAATCAGTACAGTGATAGCAGGTCACTGATGTGGCTTTTAATGGCATTTGGAGGAGTTAAAATGCCAATTGAGATCCATAAATGATGGTTGTAGAAGAGTTGTTGCATTGGAAAAATACTATTAAAAAGAGATTAGGTTATATTTCTACCCAATCACAAATCTACAAGACCTTAAGTCTCATGCTAATATTAATATTTCACTGGACTTGGAAAACAACTTTAAGCTTAAAAATTTGTCACAAATAAAATCTAATAATGTTATATGTTTCAAACATGCCTGAAACATGTTTATTATACTAAATCACAAGAGTTATTGATTTCATAAGTGGTATAAAGCCCATGGTGGTTAATAATATAGAGTAGAATGCACCACACACAAGGATTAAGCATTCATCCTGTTAACAGAATCAGAAGCCCAGAGTTTTTGTGTAATTTATCATTTTTATGTATATAATTTATGTTGTCTAATAGTATATTTATTATTTTTTTGCTCTGTAAATATATATGTATATATATATATAAATTTATATTTGTATGATATTTGTTTCAGTAACTATCCTAAATGCTGCAAAGAACAAATAAAAAAGCACAAATACACATTTCATCATTATTCTAAATTACCAACTGTCTGACCTTATAAAATGAGAAAGTCAATGAAGTTTAAAAAACATTTATAATGTATTTTCAAAACATGGAAAGAGTTTAAAATTCTTTGTGAATGTCAAAGGATACTGGGTTTTTTCAATTTCTAGAATGCCTGAAAATAGCCATTATAAAGGATGTTGCATAAAGAGCACAAGAATAATAAAAATACGATTTCCTCTTTACAGGATACTTGGGTCAATGTTAGAAATGACTAAAATCCACCATATTCTTGTTTGACTTGTATTTCTGGTGTACAGCATGTTTCATTATAATTCAACCATTGTATTTTTTTTTTATTCACCCTCTTAGCTGAACAAACTGATAAACTTCACTTTGTGCTTCTTCATCTACATCAGTAATTCCTTTGCAAACATCCAATGGCACTTTTATCAATGTTTCCATTTTTGCTGCCTTTGACTTACAGAAAGAGGAAATGTGACTTTGTTATAACTAGAATGTTGATGACTTCCATATCAATCGTCCTATTAATTATGTATGCATGCAAGTAACTGTTGAACATTTATGTCAAATGTCTGTACAATGACCGCATTTCTTTTCTTCATTTCAGTCTGAATGCATATGCAGGATAGAAATAAATGTATAAATGAATCATTTTTGTTTCATTTCAGTTCTCTGTCATTTACATTAGCATCATATTATTCCATCCCACAGGGGGTCTGCAATGCATTACAAAGGGATTGCTTCCTAACAATACAAACATCTTATCATGTTGTTAATTTTTGATCATTTGTACACTTGATAAAGTAAAAAAAAAGTATGAAGTATTGTAGAAATGTCTTGTTAATAATTACTTAAGATTAAAAATGACATTCATTTTAGAAGCTGCAGAACTGCCATCAATAATGTTTATGGGAAGATACATTATAAAAGCACAAATACTGTTCTGATAAAACCATTAAAAATACAATCAAAATACAGACCCATTGTTGTTACATATTATAACATAAAGTAAAGCGGGTACACACTATGCAGTTATAAGTCCAATGAGCCGATAAACGGTAATTTAAGCTGGCCACACACTAGAGCGATTATCATGCCGATTTAGCAATTATCGTGGATTGGCCGAATTATCACTCTAGTGTGTGGTGCCGATAATTTACTGAAACGGCCGATAATCCCCAAAAAATGGCTGCCGTCAGATAATCTGATCGGGTGGTTTGCAATAAAAATTATCGTTTATCGCTAGCAAAATCGTGCAG
>WWET01001346.1:78163-130481 GCA_011038615.1 Limnodynastes dumerilii | reverse complement strand
CTACAGGCCCCCAGTTCCCCCATCATGTGTCTCCAGCCCCCTAAGTCTCCCCCCTTATATCTCCAGCCCCTCAGTATCCCCCATCATGTTTCCAGTCCCTCAGTATCCCCCATCATGTTTCCAGTGCCTCAGTATCCCCCATCATGTTTCCAGTCCCTCAGTATCCCCATCATGTCTCCAGCCCCACAGTATCCCCATCATGTCTTCAGCTCCCCATCATGTCTCCAGCTCGCTAGTGTCCACCATCATGTCATCAGCCCCCCAGTATTCACATCATGTGCCTCCAACCCCCCCATTATAAACCATCATGTCTTTAGCCCCCCCAAGCACCCCATCATGTCTCTGCAGCCCCCTATGTTTCCCATTGATGTCCAGCCTCCCAGTATTCCCTCACTGCTTCACTTACCTTTGATGTCTCCCCTTCCTCTGCAGCACGCGTTCCTGCTCCTTTTCCTTCCCAGTGATGCTGGTGTCACCAGGAAGGAGTGTCCTTTGCATGTTGTATCAGCTGCCGGGCAGAACACAGAGCAGCTGATCGCGAACCCTGGCAGCTGAAAGGGGGTTTGCGATCAGCTGCTCTGTTTAACTACAGTGGCAACTGATAGCAGGGACCGTCTAACAGGCGGCCTGTGGTCTTGACCTATGTGTTTGAGAGCCGGACCATATGATTTTCGCGGGCCAGACGTTCCCCCACCCCTGATATAGCACCACAAATTTTATGCAGTGCTTTACAGGGAATTAAAATATTTAACATACACATCAGTCTCTGTCCCATTGGAGCAACACTCAAAGCATTCAAACACATGCAAACACACAATGTATCATGTACAAATATTAAAATAATGATTAACACAATGGTACCCACGATTCCTAGATAAAAATGTGGTTGGACTAAGCCACGGAAGCAAACTGTGCTGTCATGAAGTTTTGTATTCTGTGTGATTGAGATCATTTACCCATTGCTTTTTTGCATTAAGCAGAATAAGAATATATATTTTTATAAGCATTTTGCGCTTTATTTCTTTGGTTTATTTTGCTTGTGATATGATTATTTTATCTTATATTGTATATTATTTAAGTTGGGAACACTCATATGTGTACAAGTAGTGAGCCTGTGCATCCTTTCTCGCAAATTAACCTCTCGATTTTCATTTTGTGTGTCTACAAACATCTAATTACCAAGCTATATATCTTGAAAAAACCTGCCATACTTATCTTTTGTGATTTTTCCCTCCTTCTTTCTGGCTTTGCTCCTCCACGGTGCGCTTTCTGCATTGAACGCTGGCGTCTGCAGGAAGTTGCAGGTGTTGTATGAGTCCCGGCTAGCAGAGTTCTGTCCTCTGATTGGCTGTACAGGCTTAGGTAATGGCGCAGCAGTGCGGAAAGCCTTTCCTGCCATTCAGAGGACAGACACTGTCAGCTGATACAGCAAGCTGATACCTCTGGCCGGGTGGTACGGTAAAAGAGTCGGGCACTCTGGGGAGAGCAATAGAATAAACAATAATCTGTATGTGTAAGTATGCGTCCCAAGGTCGTGTATGGATTGCCATCGCCTGGTGCAATTGGAAGCACTTTCCTATGCAACAGCCACAACAGTCCAGTTATTTGGTACAAATAGCCGTCGATAGTTTTATATCCACTAAGAAAAGAAAATATAAATATAAAAAATAAATCCTGGCCTTTCAGTCTTTCCAATTCATAATGATTATACCTTTCTTTTCGCAGCACTGATTTAGAATGTCATATAAGCAACATTCATATACTCAACAACATTAGTTCAGCAGTGTATGTATTTGGAAACAAATACTCGTCATGGTTGTTGTCCTGATAACACTAAGGTTGATCGTATTATTTTATCGACCTTAGTGTTGTCAACAGTTGTTACCGCACACTAACTCCTGATAGCAACTTATCCACAGCCTTACCCTAAGTATAGTACTCGCCCATCCACGTCATGTTAATTCCTTCCATTAGAGCCAGCATATTATGTAGTGCTTTTACAAATATAGCTATAATTATGAAACAAGACTGGGTGATAACAAATAGATTGGGTGGGTAAAAAGGACCTGCTTGCAATCTTATAATCTAAAGTAATCCCCTTAAACAACTTTCCAGTGCTTCTGTGAAAGTATCATAGATCGTTTAGAATGTAAGCTCCTGTGGGGCAGGGACAGATGGGAATGATTGATATGCTCTGTACATTGTATCAATGATCATTCTTTCCGTCTATAATTTAGGCAGCCACTAAGGTGGTGGAAGCTAAAGAAAAAAGCAAGCTGGACATGGAAGCAGGAGAACACAAGGACCCTGATGAGGAAGCTGGTGAAAGGTATTGCTTGCCACACCTCTGTGTCTGTCTGTGTACAGTAATCTGTGAGGTGCAATAATAATAATACAGGGGCCATTGGGTCACCACTTTAATGACGCCCGATGTCTTTCTAAATTACAGTCAGAGCTGCATTGATTGTACTATGTATCTCTTGAACAGTGCAGGTTTTTTTATATTACCGAGGCAGAGCCCACAATCCTGTACATCATTTGATAATGAGAGATTCTACATTGTAGCTCTAAAAGGAGGTTTTGCACATTTTAAATTGTAAAACAATTGCATATGACAAAACACACTGGAAACTACAATTATGCACTAATTGTTTTGGTTTTATGGCTGACCTTCCTGTATGCCACCAATAACCACTGTGACAAAAGCTATATCAAAACACAATCACAAACCTTCCTCCTTGTGCAAGTAAAGTATTGTTGGTCATTTGACTGCTCTTGGTAATGATTTGCTTGTTATTAGTGAACCAATAACCGGTCTGATAGCCCCTGTCCTCACATATAGTTTGGAATAGTGATGAAGCTAAAGGCCATTTATGGAAATTGCCTCTAAAGGCATTTGAAAGAAGCTATTATGAATGTTAAAATTAAAACCGTCATTAATCCATTTGTAACACTACAAACATATTTACATGGGAGGAAGAATATAGGTGTATATAATATTGGATATATGAAAATTTTAACAATGGGCAGAGGTGTAAAATAGGAGTAATTATATCATGTATATTTAATCTTTGGTTTACAGTTTGGAACAAGGAGAAAATGCTTCAGGTGAATGTGAAAACATTCAGAAAAGCATTGATCTAAATCAGTAAGTTTATTCTATTGTTTAACTCTGAAAGTAATGTTACGAACAGCAAACTTGTTGTTTATATGAATTTTTATCAATCTAATTTCATTAAAAAAAATTGGGACCCTAGGGCCCCTTTATTGATTATCTGTAATTAACAATTATTTCTATAAAGGCAAGCGCTGTGTTCTTCTGTTCAAATGTTCTCAAAATACGTGTACCTCACTTAAGAAGTGCACAATTTATTGCAGTTCATCAAAAGATTTGGGTCCGCCTCTATGCAAGGGGAATGCCGTGTCGCTACTCCTGTCGACGCGTTTCAGGTTGGACCTCCCTTTCTCAAGACATGTCCAGCCCGAAACGCGTCGACTGGAGCAGCGACACGGCATTTCCCCCTGCATAGAGACGGACCCAGGCGAACGGTGATTTGCGGACTGCAGTATCCCAGGACTCCATCATCAGCTCGCTTCCCGCTTTCTCCATTCGTCCCATGGTCTTTCCTATCAGGGGTATCTCTCGGCTTTCATTTATTACACTTTGGAACACGTGGAGGGGAATTTTATGTGGAGGATTTCCCTTGATATGTTTTAAATTCATTTTTGTTTTAATAAATTGTTTTTGTTTTTTTTATCCCTCTTTATCTGGCTATGCTCCCCATTCAGGGGAGCAACTTGGGTAGATCAGTCTTACTCCATATACATTAGGGTGCTTCGTCCCTCACCCTGTGCCAACACCCCAGGAGTTCACTTCAGTGCTTTTTCCACATTCCTTATAATTTTTATTTGGTTTCCTTTTTGTGAGATTGGTAGATCTCTGGATGTGGAATAGCTGCTAGGTGTCCCCAGCGTAAAACATCTCCCCCATATTCATTGATTTATGTAGACTGGGAAGAGTTGGTGCACATTCATGTGTTTTAGACAATCCCGCCAGAAGCACATCTGCAATGCGACAATGAGCGCAGTTTTCAGATTCCATGCACCTACATAATGAAGGAGGAAGGTAAATCGCTGCCAAAATTGTAAAAAAGTACAAATCCTTGTTTGGTCACGGAGACAGATTTTCGGGAAACCCAGGGCCTGTAAATTTGGTGCATTTTTTTCATATAAAAGGAGACAAAAAACGTTGGCGTACCTGCAAATGTCTGCTTTCCGTCGTCATTAACCTCTAAGCTTAGTGTTTACATTAGATGTTGGACTGGTCTAATAGCCTAGACATAAATTACAGAACAACGACACTATACGGGGGACAATACTGGAACACCCTATCCTGTACAGTTTATTGCTTATGACTGAGAATATTTTCCTTTGTCTGTATCTTTTCTCTGAGTGAGCACAGTGCTAAGAAGCAAAATAGGGCAAAAACCTATATGTAGTCACCATTGAGAGGAATGCAGTTTTCTCCTGAGCTGTATTCTCTATTCTTTCTGTGCTATATAATCTCTAGCAGTTGATCGCCTGTCACACTTCATAGGCAAAAATACACACCATGTAAATCCAAAAACACTTATGTAATTAATGCCGAAACGCAATGATGTTCTCAGAATACTTTTTGCTATTCATTTGCATTCATGTTTCTTCTAAATAACATTGTTAATAACTAAATTTTTCATTGTTTGTTTTATTATTGACAAGTAATGAAATTGGAATAGACAACTGCACAGAGGGTAAAGCGCCAATTACAGACACAACATCAGAAAAGTAAGGAAAGTGCTGTTTCTTTCACACATGCCGAGCACAGGTGTTTCTGCCATAGTGTGACATGATGCTGGGATATCTCATTGCAGGCCTCGGAGGCGTCTCTTTTCTTTGGCACAACAAACTCCCTGGCACCCGGACAAATCACGTAAGAGCACAAAAAGCAGAACCATCATAAGTGAGTTAATGAACAATTGGTCTAAATGACAGTAATGTAACTTTGCTGTATTGTCCATCATCTGTTTAAATAATGGAACTGAGCCCTCATGGTATGGGGAAGGTGTTCTTGCCCTATGTTTCCCATTATAAACCTAGGGCAAGCTTTCAGATTGAAATGACATGTCTTTAAATAGTGAAGAGCAATAACTGGCTGTAGAGCCACTTCCATTCCTCAGGGCCTCCATCTGTCGCTGTTGTCTGCTTAGTGTTCATTGAGATGTTATGAGGGTAGGACAGCGAGGTCTGGAGCTTGCCCTGGTTATTGTGCGGTGTGTTCGATCTCCCAGGCTATCGGATCATTTTGTCAGGAGCCATTGAAATCAGAAAAGTGTGTACACAGCGTTGACTTTAACTTGTTTTTCTTCACATATATCTATTTTGTTTATTTTCATTATCTAGGAAAAAGAAGTCATGACAAAAAAGAACCCGTATTACATAAAAGTTCTGGAGGGAGCAAGAAAAGACAGGTATCTTAAAGAACTTTAACCACCACTTAGCAGTTTGAGTTTTGTCCGGATTCACAGTTACTTAGTTTGCGTCTTACGTTCATTGTTTTAAGAATTGAGCTACCACACACACGTAGTAGCTTAGATACGCTATCTACGTACCAATTCTTTACGTAGATTGCATAAATAAGGTACTACGCATGCGTGGTAGCTCCATTCTTAAAACAACGAACGTACGACGAAAACGACTTAACTTTGAATCCGGACCTTTATTTACAAAACTGAGAGAAATAATACAGAACCAACAATATTTAGCTCCATATTTTGTCTCTAGGAACAGTTCAGAACTTACAAAGTTCTTGGCATGATTGCATCCTACAGGGACATGTCACTCCGATTCAGGAACAGTAGAAGGCTTAGCTCTTCTTCAGTAGCAGGTTCATATAAGGCTTGCCTGTCCGCAGTGCTCCTCTTCAGTGATCACTCCTTTTACAATCTTTATCTTTATATGGAGCCATTGCTGGAGAGGAGGCCTGGTGAGGAACACTGCGATCCCAAGAGCAGGTAAGTATAAATACTCAGCCTACATAGGCCAGGATTGCCCTTATTAGTGGTCATCCGATGCTTTTGATATTTCGTTTTTTAAATAAATCGGTCCAAAGTAATTATGGATTTGCCTATTTTATTCACACATAAAGGGCTGGATCCAGACTTAAGTGATTGAAATGAGTTACTCCTGGGCTAAACCATGTTGATTGCAGGGGGTGTCAAAGTAATTGTATTCTTTGCATGCTGGGATATATCTTGGAATTGCTTACTGCACACAGATACTGACCAGCTTTACTATCACACTGTTATTTAGACTTGGGATAGGAAACATCAACTCTCAACTCTAATAATGTTTGCAATAGATGAAATATGACTCCCCTGCAATCAACAAGGGTTAGCCCAGGAGTAACTAATTTCTAGAACTTACTTAAGTTTGGATCTAGCCCAATGTCTGCTACCTGTCTTGTTGTATTACACGTTAGAACAATATATATTTTTATCAAATATGAACTTGCTTCTTTTTTAGCTTTGTTCACCTTTATCCATTTTGCATGTAAGCCAACCTCCGACTGTCCTGTTGGTCTGACATTGTATAATTTGATCTCGGTCGAGTCAAATATTTATAAACCTGCTTAGAAATCTAAAAGTGTGTATGCTTCTGGAACAAATTGATTCAATTTGTGTTTGTGACAGGCGGTCTGTAAATATTGGGAAATGTGTATGGTGATACTATCCTTGCGGCAGATCTTTTTAGCAGATGCAGGTCGGAGGTCTGCTGTAAAAATGTTGATCATGGATTGGGTGTCTGCAAACTTGGTCTGCTATAGGATTGTGTAGACAATTCTATTTACACTTGTGTGTAGCCTCTATAGAGGTGCTTTACTCCAATAGCTCTGATTGAGGGGAAATGCAGTGGCCCTTAGTTGCACATAAGGCATTCTGTTCAGTAACTTGAATGTAAATTATAAAAAAAGAATATTAACAAAACAGAACATTGGACCAGATCCAAAGACCCCATTTGTCAGCATTTGGAAATCAGGACGCAGAATGTGTAGGAACCCGCTGTATTCACGTATCTAAGCAAGCACACCACAAACCACTTCCCTTGCACAGACGTACTTGGGTGGTCCAACAGCAGCTTCCCGCGATCATGTTCTCCACATGCACTGGTGGATCGTGGTCCTGCTAGTCCTTTTTCTTCTCTCTTTTACAGCAATCCAGGAGACGCAGACACTTTCAGAAGGCAGGGTAGGGTAAGAATACTGCACGGAAGTGTGAAGCGTGGCTGTGACACTGCTAATATTCCTATTAGGGTCTATGCTACACAGTTGTTCTCCTGGTTCTGTGTGCTTAATGGAGATATATAACTATTTTTGCTCTGTGATTTACATACCTCCAACTCAGCTGTTTCTTAAGGTCCACAAGTTTTTCCTGTGTTACATTCTGTCCTGTTGTGTTCTACTGCCCGGCTAAAAGACTACATTATGTAATGTAATACAGTAAAATAGAAATATGAACAAGCCTGATCAACCATTTGGCTGATTAACCTGCAGCTTGGGACACTTCATTATATATGGCACCACCATAATTAAAGGCTGTTTAATTTTTGTCTATGACTAAAGCTGGATACACACCTATACCATTATCTGGAAGATTATACGATTCCAGTCCATTTGTGTATTCTCCCACAGTCTTGATTTGTAGTGATAAGAGGTCACATTGGATGATTTGGTTTTATGAACATCACAATCACTGTTTGTATGATGCCTTACCTATGCATTGTGGGGAAAGCAGGTTGATATGTCTGGTATTTTAGCTTAGAGCCCAATGAGTACAATAAAAAATGCTGCACCAGCTCAGTGTAATATATGTGGCAAAAGAATTAGGTGCTGCTCAGGTCTCACAAAACATGGAAATACATATAGAGAAGAGGGTTTGCAGTGGTAACTGTCACCCTGGAAGGAGACTTAACCGGGCGCACACTAGTACATATAAGAGACAGAATCACCTAAGTGCTTTACATTTTTTATCTTTAATCAAAATTCATATTAAAACATCTGGGCGAAAATACAAAAGAAATATTGGTATGTAAATCACAGAGCAAAAATAGCTATATATGTCCATTAAGCACATAGGGCCTGATCCAGACCTACGCCGATGCGCTGTGCTTACTAAAGCACAGCGTATCAGCGTTCACTTGTGCTTACTAAAGCACAGCATATCGGCGTTCACTTACCTTGGCACTCCCCCTTTGCGGGCGTATGGCCCCTTCCTTACGCCGCCTGAAGGCTACCCTAACTTCAGCCAGCGCAAGGAAGGGGCCATACGCCCGCACAGGAGCGTATGGCCGCCTAGCCCGCCCTCCCATCCTCATTAAACTAGCCCCCCCCGCCCACCTACACTAACCTGAACATAAGGACGCTGGGGGACGTCCCCTACGGCGCTGCTACAGACGCCCGATCCACGTAGCAACGCCAGGCAACATCTCCGTCCTAGCGACGGCGGGCGTTATTCTGGATCAGGCCCATAGAACCAGGAGAACACCGCACTCTAACTGTGTAACAGAGACCCTAATAGGAATATTAGCAGTGTCACAGCCACGCTTCACACTTCCGTGCAGTTCTCACCCTACCCTGCCTTCTGAAAGTGTCGGCGTCTCCTGGATTGCTGTAAAAGAGAGAAGAAAAAGACTAGCAGGACCATGATCCACCAGTGCATGTGGAGAACATGATCGCGGGAAGCTGCTGTTGGACCACCCAACGCACGTTTCGCCCTGGAACGAGGCTTTGTCAAAGGTGACGAGTTCTGTTGCAGGTGCCTCTAATATAGCAGTCTTTAGCCAATGGGCGAGTGTCAGCTCACTACAAGCGCATCTGTGAGTCAATGGATTTAAAGGGACATGATTTAAAACGGAACTGAAATAGTAATAAAACAAAAGAAATATTATTAAAGCACCTAGTGCATTCAGCACAGGGAACAAATAACATTGTGCAAAACGCTGCCTTGGTATTGTGTGAAGTTAGTAAATACCCGTCTGTGTGGCGCCACAACACGTTGTCATACTTGTTGATGAGAGTAGGGTTAATGATGTCTGCCAATGCAGGTACAATATATATCGCATCTGGGCGCTGTGTATGTAAAGAAGTGGCCTATATAGGCAATGCTATGCAGCGCCCAAGATGCAAAAAAGGTAGCAACACTATAATACAAAGTGTTAGGACCAGACACATGGGACATATTAAAAAAAAGTATCTTTTTGCCCTTTATATGCATCCTCCTCTAAAGTGCAGCGTGCTGCTTTGGAAGAACATTACATTGTTGCTGTGTGTTACAGATAAGCATCCGCTGCCAGTGTAGTGTCAACTTTTAGTGACTGGGGAAATGGAATCTAAAGAGCCTAGCTTTGCACGTGCCAAATATGTCATAACGCCATGTGTATGCAGGAGTGATATTCACTCATATTAATCCCACACAGAATAGTAATGTAGCGCCGCAGTTATAAGAAAGGCATATTGACTTCAGAGGGATGGAGTATACTAATAAATGTATTTCATGGTCTGGGAATATAGAACTACACTAACAGGATTCTTGATATACGAATATACCTCCTTATGAGGCACATTGTGGTATTTAGATAGAATATCTTGTATAGTTATATTATACAGACTGTATGTGGCACTAAAGTTCCCTAGATACACTAAAAAAGTGGCAGTAAGGTTGAAGTAATATATTCTCCACAATCCAAGGATCCAAAAATAAACTGAATATGTTAGGCCCCATTTTCATGAGTGCCTGTGTACAAGTATAACCTTCGCAAAATGGTGCAACATAACACTGAGGTCAAAAAGGAAGGGGGAAAAACAGAAAATTAGAATAGACATAGACAGTCAACTGATGACCCTAAAGGTATATCTGCCATAAAATGGGGGAACTGATCTAACAAGAGGGTCTTGTGAGGATCGCATAAAAGAAATATTTTCATTAAGGCCATGAGGAGATACTACATTATAACCAAAGATCCATTTGGTTTCCTTTTTCAGGAGCGTTTTGTTCAGGTCACCCCCCCTAATGTCAGGTTTGCCTTTGCCAATGGTGAAAGCTTTTAAGAATTTTGAGTTGGATTGGTGATGTGTCAAAAAATGCCAGGCTACAGGTGTTAAGGGCTTGCCTTTACTTTGATCGGAGGGAGCATTTTTAATAGACCTGATGTGTTCCATCAATCGCTGATGGAAAGACCTGATAGTCTTTCCTACATACCTGAGCTTACACTCACAGATCAGGCAGTACACAACCCCTTTCGAGTTGCAGTTCATAAAGTGTTGTAGCTTATGTATTTTGCCAAAGCGATCAGTAACCGCCAAAGTTTTGAGCATGTATATGCAGGTACTACAAGTGCCGCATGGATGGCTGCCAACGTATACATCTCTATTAGACCTCCTTAAGGAGAAATTGCCGTTTACTAGGAGGTCAAATTTTTGGAGCGTCTCCAACACATTGGTGTGGTTTTTTGTATAATCCCTTCCAGCTTGGGGTCTGATTTTAAAACTGAGAGATGTTTGTTCAAAATGTTGGTAATGAGTCTAGATTCTGCACAGAAATCCGTGATAAATCTGATAGTATTGCCCTTGTTGGTTTTTCTTTTGGGATATATGAGGGTGTCCCTCCCTGTCCTCAAAGCTGTGTGATAGGCCGAGATTAACAGATTCTGGGGATAACCCCAATCCAGAAGCCTGTTCTCCAGTTCTTTGGCCCTTGACTTAAACTTGGTAGTAGACGAACAGTTACGACGTAGATGCATATATTCATTCTTAGGGATATTATTTTACACATTGTTGTGGTGTGAACTGGTATTGTGAAGAATGCTGTTCGTGGCTGTTGCCTTATGGAAAAGATCCGTACAAAGATGTCTTTGAGCATTGACATGGTGACATCTAAAAAGTCAAGATGCGACAGACTGCTGCTCAAAGTGTCAAGTGTCTCCTTGCCACAGGAGCAGGATGTCGTGTATATATCTGAGCCACATGGGTATATAGCGAGTGTATACCTCATTTGCCTCAGAGAAGACGAAATCCTGCTCCCACTACCCCAAGTACAGATTCGCAAAGGTAGGGGCTCAAGCTGTGCAAGTATGACAACGTGTTGTGGCGCCACACAGACGGGTATTTACTGACTTCACACAATACCAAGGCAGCGTTTTGTGCAATGTTATTTGTTCCCTGTGCTGAATGCACTAGGTGCTTTAATAATATTTCTGTTGTTTTATTACTATTTCAGTACCGTTTTTAATCATGTCCCTTTAAATCCATTGACTCACAGATGCGCTTGTAGTGAGCCGACACTCGTTTATTGGCTATAAACTGCTATATTAGAGGCACCTGCAACGGAACTCGTCACCTTTGACAAAGCCTCGTTTCAGGGCGAAACGCGTGTTGGGTTGTCCATGAGCAGCTTCCCGCGATCATGTTCTCCACATGCACTGGTGGATCGTGGTCCTGCTAGTCCTTTTTCTTCTCTCTTTTACAGCAATCCAGGAGACGCAGACACTTTCAGAAGGCAGGGTAGGGTAAGAATACTGCACGGAAGTGTGAAGCGTGGCTGTGACACTGCTAATATTCCTATTAGGGTCTATGCTACACAGTTGTTCTCCTGGTTCTGTGTGCTTAATGGAGATATATAACTATTTTTGCTCTGTGATTTACATACCTATATTGCTTTACATTTTCGCCCAGATGTTTTACTATGAATTTTGTTTAAAGATAAAAAAATTGAAAGCACTTAGGTGATTCTGTCTCTTATATGTACTAGTGTGCGCCCGGTTAAGTCTCCTTCTAGCGTGACAGTTACCACTGCAAACCCTCTTCTCTATGTATTTCAATGAGTGCAATACTTTTTTGTGCAACTCAAATGACAGGATCAGGTGCCATAGATTTCTTCAGTGATAACTCTATTGTGCTGGATTCTTCTTTGATTTTTAATAAAGGATGATCAAAACTTATGTTATAGAAATGCCTTATATTTCCCATGTCTGTGTGGCTGGTGTGCTTTAGGGAACTGTTCATGAGATATTGTGTAAAGACTTCCAGAACAGGACTGGGTGCTCGGGATCTAAGCTTAGTTACGCACATGAGGAAATCGCCCATATTTATTAAATCTGATCTATGGGCTGTATAATGTAAATATACAAGAAGAGAATGTTCAATACATTTTTTTTGTAGTTTCTCTTATACTTTTCATGCAGTTTAGTATAGTATTGAATGTTTTTTTGTTATTTCTTTAGTAAATCATTTTTAAATGATATGACCTCATTTAGAAATATAATGACACAATGGTCCCATGGAGGGCTTTTGCTATAAAGCCTCGCCAACTGAGAGCAATCCGAGTGGTAGAGTGTATTGTACGCACGGCTGCAAGGGTCCCAAACTCTTGTACATTCTACCAATTACAGGGTGAACTCTGCCTGCCACCCATGTCGAAACCACAAAGCAGCATTGTCACTTCTGGAGGTCATACAAGCTGTGCAATGCACATTCCTTTGACAAACTTACTGTGGGCATAATGGCAAGGCCTTTCCTGGCGGAACTGAAATTCGTAAATGTCAATTACAATTATCTTCTGTCAATAAGACCCCTTTTTATTGTATACATGATGATAGAGGTTTCATTTGACAAATCAAAATGTACATTTTATTGTCTAATGTTAGTATGTTGCACACAATGCTGCACAGTTTTCCAAACCATGCTTCTACCCTGTACTTTAAGGGCCCTCATCTCAGTGTAACAAGATAGCGTTGCAGGTTAAATACCTGTAAATAAAATATGGCATTGGCAAGAATTTGGTAAATGTCATCAAAAACTAGTTTCATTTAGAAAATATTGTTACAAGAATATTTGTAGTGCTTGCAGTTACCAGTAAACGGGCAAATTGCATCAAATAATGGACACAAATAAGGAACAAGATCGCACCAATTATATTTGTAACACATTTTTCTTATGTGATATAACGGAGAGACACTATAGTACTATATTACAGAGCTGTGCATTTCCATAAGTGTTCTGTGGTTCTATGGTTTCATGGTCTACCTGCCTTATCTATGAAATAATAATAGTAATAATAATAACAATAATGTGCTCTTTCGCATACTTTTGACAATTTTAGTATATTTTTGACTCCTTGGTCCGGATTTAGTTACGTAGTTTTAGTCTTACGTACGTTGTTTTAAGAATTGAGCTACTACGCATACATATATAATAATATAATATATATTACGTATATAATAGCTTATTTACGCTATCTACGTACCATTTCTGTATGTAGATTGCGTAAGCACGGTCTTTAGTAGCTTATTTACGCTATCTACATACTATTTATGTACGTAGACCACGATTACGCAATCTACATACATAAATGGTACGTAGATAGCGTAAATAAGCTATTATATACGTATTATATTATTATATACGTATTATATATTATATTATTATATATTATATTATTATTATATACGTATTATATATTATATTATTATATACGTATTATATTATTATATACGTATTATATATTATACGTATGTGTAGTAGCTCAATTCTTAAAACAACTTACGTAAGATGAAAACGACGTAACTGTGAATCCGGACCCTTGTCGTCTGTAGCATTATGGTATCAGTCATTTAGGAGCTACTCAGCATGCATATTTTTTATGCAGTCATTTTTTCCATCCTTAAAATCCTAAAATATATTTGGATTCACTTAAAAAGGGGAAACGTTTTTCTTAGTGCTAATTCTGGGAAATGAACATACTAGAAAAGGTTTTATGTTCTCTCTTTTTCCAGTGGATGAGAAATCTTCACCCCCTCTCTCTCTGTCAAAACAATACAGAAAATCTACACTATAAGTTGTTAGATGATCGTGCACAACTATAGCAAACTGAAACTTGCAATGCAACCGTTATAGTGGCTCTCTAATTAAATAGAAAAAGAAGTCTTTTAATTTTTTGATAAATTGTCTAACGCTTATATTTAGAAACTGGGTTATTCACTGTATAGTTTGTGGATGATTTAGAGGTTGGTTTTAGGAAATGCCTCCTTCAGCATATCTGGATGAAGTTGTCTTATTTTCTGTGTTTGGTCCAGAATTCTGTTACTGAACAATTTAATTGTTGCCCTTTTGACATGTTTGACTATTTCCGATTTAAGAAAAAAATGTAATGTTTAAAGCAGCAATCTTATGAATAAGTAGAATATATATGATTGCTCTCTGTTGATTCTTTCGGACTGTTTTTAATTATTTAGTATTCCAAGTGTTATCGCTACCATGCAGTCTCTGGTCTGTTGCAAGTATTTTAGAAATACAGGCACCTGAAAGCTGATATTTGGCTGCCTCTATTTTGAGAATACTAGTATTGTTCAATTTTTGTGAATGAATGGGTAACCATGCCGTTCGGAATGCTTACCCGTTCAATGATTCGGAAATCGCCGCCGCAAGCAACAGACTGAAGGTGAGTACTAGGGTCAGGCTCTGGGGAAGGAAGTCTTAGGATCAGGCTGCGGGGAAGGGAGTCTTAGGGTCATGCTACAGGGAGGGGAGTCTTAGGGTCATGCTGTGAGGAGGGGAGTCTTAGGGATTGGTTATGGGGAAGGTTGTTTTAGGGTCATGCTGCAAGTAGGGGAGTTTTAGGGTTAGGCTTTGGTTGGGGCATGGTTAGGGTAAGAATTAGGAGAAGGGTTGGGGGAAGAGCAATGCTCACTATTCGCTGCTGCCTCCTTGTCTGGGGGAAAATCGATTGCTTTCCCTCAATGTGGCAGAATCCGTTGATTTCCCAGGCACATCAGAAATGCCTGGGAGAGATTGAACCTTTCAGAAAAGGGCCGATTGAAGTGTTGACCCATACCCGACAACCAGTCACATGACACATTATAAGCATTGAGGCTCTTGGAACTTCACTCTGAGCTTCTATATTGGTGATATACTTATTCCACCATACACCTACTGTGTCATCTTTGTCATTCTTTTAAAAGTCCATGCATAAAGAACACTAATAATTTGTACTATCACTTTGATTAAAATCCAACATGAAAAGCGAAATTTATGAACATAATTTGAACAACTAAATATATATCTAATAAATATATAGCATCATCTGATTACGTAGTGCTTTACAATTTTACAATTATTGGCCCAGATCCTGCCCTTCGCAGGTCTTATGGATGTGTGAGCTCAGTACGTACGTTAGTGTAGCGGGGAGTGCACGCCCCCTTCACTCCCCACTCAAGGTAATAAAAGATTCCAGATTCCTATCTTAAGAATTACGACTAGGTGTACGGCTGTAGTCGTAACGGGTCTTCCCCCACTCTGATCTCTACTTTAAATGTCTATCTATGGTGGGGATACGACATTCGTAAATTAGGGGTTCCAAAAAGCGAACACTGAAAGAGCGATTAGTTAAATAGGATGGGAACAATGAAGAAGAACAATTTACTGAATAAATATTAATGTATATAAATATTAATGTCTGTTGATTATGGTGTTTACATTGAGTTTGTGTTACCTGTACTTTGCTATACACACATGCACACATTTGCTTGAATTATCCTATTTGTATTGTTTAATGATAATGGGTAAAAAATTACATGAAATGGTGACTTATGGAAGCAGCTTCTTAGTATAATAAAAACAAGAGACATTCCTATATATTTCTATATATTTACTCATAAAAAATCTAGAGTCTGTGATGTACGAGATACATATTTCGATGTATTGCAGAAAGCCAGACACTTTGGTACTCCCTAAATCTACATTTATTCACGTCCTCTAAACATTTTGTTAGGGCAATTAGCAGGGTTTGTCTTTAGACCATCTGGGTGTGTTTCCTATTTTCCTCTTCTGATGATATATTGGTATTTCTTTTCTTTAGCATTGGACATGGGAAGAAGATTTATTATTGAAAAAGGGAGTGTACAAATATGGTGTGGGCAACTGGCGTAAAATACTTGCTCACTATTCTTTCATCAACCGTACAGGAGTCATGCTAAAAGATCGATGGAGGACAATGAAGAGGTTAAACATAGTGGATGAGATTTGATAGAGAATTTACCATATTTTGGTTATAATGTTTTTTCTGTTTTTGTTTTTTTTTGGTTTTTTAATTTTGTGTGTATATAATTTTGTTTTTTGTTTTTTTGTTTTTTTTTTAAATGTACTTCAAATAAACAGTATCCATATCAGCCTGGTGTAGGCTTTTGATTTAATGGCTCTTCTTTGAGTGCATCTTTGATAGATGCAGGCCTTAGGCTGAACCCAGACTTCTGCTTTTGATGCAAGGGGGGCAGTTTAAAGATCAGTTTGAACCCCTCCCCTCTTAAGCATGGACTCCTTCCCTTTTTCCTCACCGAGTAGCTTCTCCATACTCTTTACTCCTATATGCTTTAGAGCTATTCTCCCTACTGTTACCTGCATACCCCCCTCTCTCTTCTGTTACCTCAATACCCATCTCTTCCCTCTTCTATGCCACCCGCACCATCCACCATTCTGTCTCCACTGTTCCCTCTTTTCTCTGTTGAAGCTGTCCGTGAGAGATACAGCCAGCGATACCGTCACCGTTACATTTTTTATTGTGAAATATACACCATTCCTGACAGTTACAATATATTTTTGTTTAATCGTATTCACATTTTACTTAACTCATTGACATTATATGCATTAACTGCAATCTCTTCTTTTAGCTATTAAAACATCCAAACAAGGTCCGTTAAAATAATAATGGTCAAAGTCATCCCCAATAGTCCGTAAAATACAGATTAAAAAAACTTCCCAAATTCCTTCAATTCTGTATTAAAATGAAAAGAAATTCAGTCAGTGTACAGTCTTATAGTAGAAAACAGGCAACGTGTGTACAACATTTGTGATCATATAAACACTCTTTGTTGCAAGATTCCAAAGATTTGATATAATGTTATCAGTTCTCCACTTGGTTCTTCCACCTTCAAGGCCTTATGAAGACTTAAATGCACACCATCATTTTCTAAGCTAATGTAAACCTATTTTTTTTTTTATTAATGGTATTTCCATAAAACATGTACGCAAATGTGTGCAATAAGAAGTTATACACGACCTTAATATAATCCATTTTGCCTTTGAAGGGCGCCACAGACTGTTTAACGTTGACAGACGGCTTTACAAAATATGGATGCATACCTAATCGGGCGCTATTGTATTATGAGCATAATGTTTTCCAATGTGCTTTTTGTATATGCTCTACTTTGGACTGCTTATATAAGAATTATAGCCAGATACGTAAATATTATTTACAGGTCTATATCAGATAGTGCCATTTAGAAGATAATTCTACAAGCTGGAAAGACTCATTTCATACATCATGTAAAGATAAAGCTATGGACTATAGGACAAGAGCACTTCTCAACGTCTCTCACTTTTCTCCATGACCCCCGGCACTTGTCATTCCCCACAGCTTGCCAATGAGTCTGCGTTCTGAAATAGGCAGAGAAGATACGTGAATTGTGAGGATTCTTTTTCTCATTCACATATAGGTCCGGAATCACAGTTACGTAGTTTTCATCTTACGTACGTTGTTTTAGACCGTGCTTACGCAGTCTACGTACAGAAATGGTACGTAGATAGTGGAAATACGCTACTAGGCATGCGTACTAGCTCAATTCTTAAAATAACGCACATAAGACGAAAACTACAAAACTGAATGCGGAACCTAATGTATATCTTATTTAATCACATGCTATGACATATGTGTCTTTAGATCCAGGAAAAAGCACATTCATACAAATGTGCGTTGCTTATTTAGGTATGCTATGCCATGAATTGTCTATGTAAATATATTGTCCAAATTCAAATTTCCCACCAGAATAGCGTTTGGACTGCATGACCTAGGGGGAGGGGGATTCCATCGTCCTCCGCATTCATACTGCGGTCATAGTGTCGTTTATAATTAAACTTTTATTAGCTTTGTTTATTGAGGCAAAGGTTACATTGCAAGTTGGTGACATAATGTAATCGGAATTGCTGTAGTTCCACTGATAGTATTGTCATTTCTTAAAAAAGAATAATAAAACCCCTTCAGATTGGTACAAGCCAATTCTCATCGTTATGTTTTGTTTTGTTTTTTAATCATTTAGTTTTGTTTGTTATAGAAGAACATATCATGCAGAACATACAAAGCTAAAACATTGTTTTCTCTTATCTAACATTAAACATAACACATGCTGCCTTAGATTGGCTTGTTGACATTAATTTAGATCTTAATAAGTAATTGTGGACCCACTCTTCATATGCTCTGTGTAGCACTACCACTTCATAATTTTCACGGAGTTAATTATTGTTTGGCACAGACTTAACCTATAAGCATGTTTCATGTTGTCATTTTTTCTGCCTGTGCCATTTCTATAACTATATGCAATACACTTGCACACATGTATTTTCTAGGGTGAACAGTCCATGTTACTTGTTGCTAACTGCTATTTTACCCTGGAGTTCACACACTGGAAAAGAAATTAGTGCCTTGACCAAAACTTTTTCTCCCAGTTTCATACAAAATAACTTGTCATGTACAGATGCGTGTTTTATTCTATTCTTACCCATCAGCATCCCTGCTGTCTCCATTGCAACGATGATTCCTCGTGTTCATTGCAGGATGCTGGCAGGCCACACAAACTGTGTACCCCTCTCGCAGGTATAGCATCCAGCGGGCATGTGGGCGATCCTCTGTTAGACAGGCTGGAGTTAAGGATTCAATCTGGAACTCCACACAGTACCTGTTGACAATAGTTTTGTAACAATGGGCCGTATTCTGACTTTATAACGTTTTTTTTTTAATATACACAGAATGTGTGCGCATATTTGTACCATTTTGTGCATGCAAGCGGAAGATGTTGTACATAAGTACACATTCCAAACTGAGTTAATCTCCATATAGCTCTCCGTAAGAATAATGAAATGCAAAGCGGGTAAATCAAAGCTTTTAAATTAGACAGTATGAGCTTTTTTTTTTTTTTGGCAATTTGTTCTTACTTTAGCACAATGGTACGCATGGAAAGTTAAGGTAGCTCTAAGGTGGTGGAAGTCAGACAAAATCTGCACAAATGAGGAGGGCACTTTCCACTTTGCGTATTTTTGCTAATCTGTGTGTACTAAAAAAACCACCACAATAGAGACAGCCATATATGGACTGACCCCGAATTAAATCAAAGTCTGGCCAAGTAAATTAAACAATCCTGTCCCATTTGGTTTGTAAAATTAACACATAGACCAATAAATATCACGTGTTCCTGGTGATTTTTTTTTTTTTATGATAAGCTTCAAGAGCAGACAATGAGACTGAGTTTACAGTGTGAAGAAAGGGGAACTATATATTTACTTGATTGATTTCAATAGTTACAGAAAAGACGTATGTATGAAGTTAGGTTAAGGAGCAGCCTAATTAAGTTTAGACTATTGTATATACAATGAATCTCCCAATACCAGTACTCAGTACAGGTATATACCGTATTTCCTCATGTATAACACGCTCCCTTGTATAAGACGAACCCCGTTTTTGGAGCCTACATTTAAAAAAATGTAAATGTATTTTTTAACTATTCTTTTTAGCATTACTTAATAAAAAATTGGGTGCGTCTTATACAGGGGATAAGGGGCTGCAACACTGAACTTCCCTTTGCTGTCCCTCCGGTGGTGTCAAGCTCTCTCCTCCGCAGCTGTGACTCCGACTGTCTCCCTCGCGGTGCGTGCTGCACAATGACGTTGAGGTGACCTTAGGTCACGCAGCGTCTTTGTGCAATGCGCGATGCGAGGGAGACAGCCGGAGTCACAGCTACGGTGGAGAGAGCCTGACACCGCCGGAGGGACAGCAAAGGGAAGTTCAGTGTTGCAGCCCCTGTATAAGACGCACCTGAATTTTAGACCTATTTTTGGTCTAAAAAAGGTGCGTCTTAAATACGGTAGTAATAGGCTGGCACCATTACCCTTCAATTTCTCTTTGCAGATGTAGTGTGCGTCTGTGCTTCATATTGTTCCATGAGTTGAATGGTTTATACATGGTGGCAGAGTGGTTAGCATTGCAGTCTTTTACTTCTGAATCAATGGGTTTTAATGGAGTTTTTCTAAATGCTCTACTTTTGTCCCATGACAAAAGAACCTAATGGTGGGATAACCTACTATAGGCGCTGAGGAGCCAGTAATGGGAATTCATAAAACCTCTTTATCATTATTCTCAAATGATTTGACTAATCACTGAATGTTATGTAATGACTAAAAAAAAAACCTTCACATCACCACTAAAAACGCGGGTTTTTAATCATTGACGCGGGTCTCGGCTAAAACTTGGGCATTTGCTTTTGATGTAAAAGGTCCTTTTTTTGTAGACCTGGGTCTAATGATCCGGCATTCAGAACCGGGGTTTTTCCAAGGTCTCACACGGGAGTGGTGTCAGTCTGAAAAGTCCCGTGTTGTTTTACACGGAAATAGTAAACAAATCTCCCGCTTACAGGAAAAGGAGAAAGCGGCAGTTTAGGTGTACTTGTCTGTCTTCTTTTTGGTCCACCTGCCGTTTCGCTATTTGCCGCTATGAATTTAGTAGTTGCCTGTCTCCTTTCTGGTCCGTATGCAGTTAGGGTTAGGCTGTGGGTGGTGGAGGGTTAGGGTTAGGCTGTGGGGGGTGGAGGGTTAGGGTTAGGCTGCAAGGCAAGGAGCGTTAGGGGTAGGGATGAAGAATGAGATGGCTAAGGTTAGGGTGAAGGAAAGAGAGGGTTAGGAAAGTCTTAAGGGTAGGGTTAGGTAAGATTACTTACCTTTCAGCTGATGACTCTTCAACTCTCCAGGGTCCAGATTTACTAAACTGTGGGTTTGAAAAATTGGTGATGTTGCCTATAGCAACCAATCAAAATCCAGCTCTTTCATGTTATATGCTGGAAAATGTCAGCTACAATCTGATTGGTTGCTATGGGCAACATCTCCCCCTTTTCCTTTTACGCAGTTTAGTAAAGCTGGCCCAATATGTTAATTTGTTGTGTCTTGGGAAGGAGAGCAGGTTTGAGAAATTACTAATTAGAGAATATAATGGAATCTCAGCTAAAAATATTAGTGGTGATTTACATGTTGTTCACAGAGGGCAACCTCAAACATAGTGGACCAGATCCAGCCCTCTGTGCATGTTCTGCGCTCTAATTGTTATTAGAACAATTATTATTGTTCTGAGCTCTGGAAGCCTGCACAGAAGTGACCTCCCCACTTGTGCGGAGTTTGCATCAGTCACACTGCCCTAAGGCTACCTTAAGTCTCCTATGCAGATCAGTGGACCGTACAACTGCTGCTCCGCATGAAAGTCTTTAAGCCTGCTCACCTTGCGGAGTTTAGGTGAGCAAAAGGGATGGGTTGTCCTGTCCAATGGATCTCCTAATGTACGGAACTATATTTAAGAACGGATGCACTGCGCTTGCGTAGTAACTTTTATACGCTGTTTGCATTGGACTTAGACTTAAGTTCGCAAATTCCGAGCTTCTACATTACGAATTTTAAGTCTTTAGGTTCGTAGTAACATACGCAAAAATGGGCGTACCGTGCATAATGAACTCGACAGACACGAAGATTTGGGTGGAGAAAGGCATTTAAATGACCAAATGAAGGTGCGGTTATGCAGTTAAGTTCCTAAGTAGACGCCCTACGCATTCAAACGCGAACCTACAGTTAAGGGAGCCTTATGGCACTCGTAAGTCACATAAGAGCCTGAAAACTGTTTCATTGCTATTAGTTGCGTATATTTAGGAACCTATCGCATTCTGAAGTGTGAATCAGGTCCTAAGTTCCATACGCTAGGTAATCCATGGCATAACATCTTGCACACACATGAGCACTGCCAGAAAAGCACCTGACTTCCTCAAGCAGATTGTGGAAATCAAGTGTCGCTCGAAGACTGAATCCAGTCCAGTGCATTCAAATGAGGTGTCCTGCTGCAAAAACAGGTACAGCCAGTCAGCTATTGCTAGTTCATCACAGTGACTTAATCAGATCAGTTCACAGCCTTAACGTTTCCTCCTCACTGATTGTGACTGCTAATTAACAGATCATGCAACGGTTACAAGAGTATATATACTGTTGTCATTATTACACTAATATTGAAGCACCATTTATATTAATATATGTTCATCTACCAATATATTATCATATTTATACGTTCTGCATCAGAAAATCATCCCGTGACACTATTACTTATAATAATAAATACTGTCTCTGTAATTATCTGTAGATTATAAGTAACCTTATAGTGCTGTTGAAACACAGCCCTTATAGTTATTTGTCATACCATGTGCCTGTCCACATTCAATTCCCTGGTGTGTGAAATACTCCAGACATCCAGCCTTTTCTTCTAAGTGTGGGCAGGGCTCGCCGCCATTTTGTGGCTCTTTCAGCACTTGCCGCCTGCGCACTCTATACGTTGGTGAACACTGGTCTGCACAGCCGCTCCAGTGGCTCCATTCTCCAACAATACATGCACGGGCTAGTGAAATAAGCAGATTTATTCAGTTACAGCTTTATACAATAGTTTAACTTTCAAAAATGTTATTATCAATTAAAAGGTTATAATTATAACATGCAGTGAGTGACACGGGTATTATAAGCTTTCATTTAAACGACAGGCAATAAAACTATCATTGTTTCCCAGTTATGAAAAAAACAATGATTTATAGAAAACCATTGTAATGGTTTTCTGGTTCTATTTTTATATGCTTTCTATAGGCTAAAATATTAGGTCAACAGAGTTATTGCAATTCTTTCACTAATGTATTAAATGTTCTGGTTGTGTCATAATAAAGACCAAAATCCTTTTGGGAATAACTACAACCAGGCTTGTGTTCTTCGCCTATGGTAACACTCTATCCTGTACATTTTTATTGCTAGTATTCGATTCCACCTATATACCCTGAGGTCAGAGCCATAGCTAGGGGTGTGACATAGGGGCAAAGCCCAGGGCAGTAATCCAAAATTGGCACCATTAAGTCCATTTTTAATGTTAAACTGGTTATTAATTCAAGGTGGGGGGGGTGTCATTTTTCCTTTATGCCTCTAGCTCAAACATTTCTAGCTATGGCTGTGCCTGAGGTGGTGCTCCAATATCCATCATATTGTAGATGCTAAAAGGGACTGATTCCAGAGTACATCCCCATAATAACTGAATACGATCTCAGAGTTTACACAATTAGCACTCCTTTTTATAAGCAGGAATATAGGGGACAAGCAATAACCTTGTAGTCTTCAGGTCAAGGTTCATGTCAAAATCAAAAGTCAAAGGAATAATCAGAAAAGAAAATGTGTTCAGCAACAATGAACAAAGGTTAAAAAAATCACAATACAGTATACATATTAAATTCCAAAGGTCATGATTGGCAGCACATGAACAAAGGTAAAAAGAAAAAGAATAGTCAAAAAGATAACACCTATCAAAACTAAATGACTGGTTTACAGGTGTGATACATGAACCTTAAATATAATAACGTGTTTCAGATAGTCATGTGTGCAGCAACATAACAAAATCCTCTGTGTCCTTACATCACAGCCTCCATCATGATCAGGTACAAACGCCCCTGAGCTGCTTACTGTATTTTATGTATGATTGCAGTCACCTGTCTTGCAGAGAAAAAGCCAACTACATCAATCTGATGGATGAGACATTCAATTTACTAGTGTATACTACAAAGCCTCACAGGATGGGATCCACACTTCTGCTTAATGCTCATTTACCCCTTGTAAGAAGCAGAGAGTGACTGCGGGCCAGATCCAGAACTAGGTACGACAGGGAAGTTACGCATGCTGCTTGCGTAAATTTGTCTGTCTGTACATTCTGCGCATGCGCACGGCAGATGTTACGACTCGTAACTCTGATCATATGTAACAAGTTCGTAACTACGTACGAAGGAGCGTGTTTTCACTACGTTAGTCAAAAATACGCAATGTAGGTAGAGAGAGGCTTTTAAATTGTACAGTAAGGGCTGGGTGAGGCAGTTATGTACGACAAGACATTACGTACGAACGCTGTTACGCTTGGAAAAGTTAAGGTAGGGTTTGGTACTCGTAAATCAGCAAAATTAGGAGCTTCCGGGGGATGCATTATACTTACGATAGCTCCCTTAAAGAGAACTTAAGCCTGGATCTGGCCCTGCATCCTGATCCAGAATTCTGTATTGGAAGAGTTACTGACAGCATAGCAGAACAGGCAGGATGCATATGGTGCATACACCATTGGATCCCCAGTGCCTCTGAGCTGGGAGCACAGCAGCAGGGTAAGTCTGCGTCCAGTTCATGCATATCTCCATATAAGCTGTGAATAAAGTAAATCAGTTCGTATGAGGAAAAAAACAGCATCTGATGTCATCCAGAAGTGAATTGAAACTCCTGAAACCTGACAGGGGCTGGGCTGTGTTCACAAGTGGATGGTACTTCCTAATACAAGGCACAGTATAGGTCTGCTCTCTCACTGCGTACGGATCCAGACTTCGGAATCGGATTTGAGGATTCACCCGATTTCTCTGTATAACTTGCTTGTCCTAATTCAAGCACTCAGGTTTTATTATAAGGCGCTCTTTCTGGCACCTTCTCGTCTGCGATATTTTGACTGCTTGGCATTGTGTAGATTTAGAACAGAGCAAATTGTTCTCATCTCATCAGGCTGAAATTCCTCCAACAGCTTCCAAAGAAACTTTATCTAATCCTTTGCCAAGATTTGTTCTGTTTGTCATTTTCAGGCTCTGTCATAACCAAACAGTAGCCAGATTTGTTTTTTGTACCATTGTTAGGGTAGAGGAGGTATATAAAGAATTTATCTCTACATACTACTTATAAACCATTACTCAACTGTAGTGTTAGATTTAAAAGAAAAGATATGCCACCTAGATACCACATATTTATAGTGATTTTATGGAGACACCAAAGGCCAGATTTACTAAGCTCCAGGTTTGGAAAAGTGGAGATGTTGCCCATTGCAACCAATCAGATTCTCTAGTATGTAATAGGAAAGTGAGAGCTAGAATCTGATTGGTTGCTAGAGGCAACATCTCTACTTTTCCAAACCTGCAGCTTAGTAAATCTGGCCCCAAGTCACATCAAATGAACATAAACATAAATGTGTCTATGATTTCATTTATTGGGTCAACATATCTGTAAATAATAAACTTTATTATAGACACCATATCTGCTTATCATGCTCTAACTCCCTCTTCCTCCACAGTAGATGATGCATTAAAACAAAGGGATCAAATTCTACTGCCAACTGTGTTACACCTGGGCATAGAAAGACCTTCACTGCAACTCTCATCATTTCTCTACACCCACAACTGTTTATCACTAAGCTAGAATCATGGCTAGGAAATCTATTGTCACGGTCTAAAGGGAAAACTAGTGCCCCCTAGACTAGTAACCTATGCCTCAAACAAGTAACCAATTCAACCTTCAGCTTTGAGCCCTAGGCACCACCCTCTTTTGCACACCCCTAGATATGGCCCTGCACTAAACCAGAGATGGCTGCACATACCTAGATAAGGACTTCAGGGATCAGGTCATATTCAGTGTACAGGAAGCAGGGAACCCTGTATGTATGTCATACCTAACAGAGAACCAGGGGCCTCCCCCATGAACAGAGCACTTGATCAGCATTGGGGGAGCTGATCATATAGGCCATGGGGTCCTAGGCAATATAGCCCTTTATAGATATGTTAACAGGTCTTTTTTATTATTTAAAAAAAAAAGAACTTTATTTAGAGACACATTGGTGTTCATTGTAGCTAAAGTGCTGACAAAATCAGTGTATTTATATTAGCAAAAAGGCTAGGACTTTATATTTAAATATCCAAGATAATGCTTCTGTGGTTCTTACTGCTGGATACAAAGTCAGACACTTGCTCCCCATGTTTGGTGGCCAACAAGATGGAAAAAGAGATCACCAAAGAAGGAACAGGGAATATTGGTGGCTGTTATTGGGTCTAGTTTAAATTAGTCATACTCACTTTCTTCAACAGATTTAATTGTTACTACACTGCCTTATGTAGCAATTGTTCCCAATACCTCCTAAGGCAGCCACACCATCAGACTTTCTGATAACCAGGGCTATCTCCCAACAGCTTATGCAAATCCTAATAGGAACGGCCCAGCAGAGGTTGAATTGATAGTGCAGATGAGCAATCTAATTATTAGGTCTGTACATTTTTTAACCATATTGTACACATTGCAACATATCGTATCCTATATGATAATTAGGCCATCAATAATTGGCTGATTATATAGTGTGTTGGCTTTAGATAGTAAGTGTAACACAGCATGGTCATTGTAACCTTTTTTTCTAATCATTTCATGTAATATATTAGTCTATGATCCTTCTCTGGACAGTGCTGCAAAATATATTTGCAATGTATAAATAAATGATAGTAAATAAGCATATAATTTACATGACCCATGACACAGAGAGACGATTCATATCTAGTAACGATAGGAGACTTAAGTATGCTACATACGTATGAATCCTATCAGTCTGCACATGAGCAGTACAGTGAATTCTGCATCGGAACACATCCGCTTGAGGCAGCATTCTGTGTGAACTTCACCACGGACGGAACTACCATTGGTGCAACAGGGGGAGTGGCACTGGGGCCCATGCTGATACAAGAGCCCACAGCTGTCATCACCGCACTGCCGAACTTCCCCACTAGGTTACCTGGGATATCATCAGGACCAAAGCATATTTTTTGCACCTCTGAACTTGCTCGTTCCGGCTCTGAAATTCACTATCTGCCCGGTGGACGGACAACTCACCATATGTACGAATATGCATGGCGGACTCACCATGTGTACAATATATGTATGGTGGGTGGGCATAGGCATTTAAATCACAACAGTTAGGGCTTGTCTAAGCGTTGCATGCAGTATAGGTAGAGTCTGGGGCACGAAAATCCAATCTACACGCAGGATTGCCGGGGGGTGGCTACATGCCTGTGTGCGGAATTTAGGATAGCAAATTCCAAATATTATCCTCTGCAATGGAAACTAAGGTAAGGAATCTGCTATTACATCTGGATCCTGAATATATACACACACACACAGGGAGAAAAAGAATAGTCAAAAAAAGAAACATTGATAGAGTTAATACACCCATTCCTGATTATTATTTTTATTTTATTTTTACTAATATTTACTGTCTACACTTTGTTATTTTTAGTTTCTGGAGAGCCCCTAATTTTGTATATCTATAATCTAGCACCCACTCACTGTGTGGGATTAACTACAGTCATATCTATCTGCGAGCTTGTCTGATCTGTGTACACCTTCAGTATGGACAAGAAGCATAGCCAACAATCTGGGACATAGTTACACCTTTATTACTCACCCACTTTATATTAGGCATTTTTATAGTTTATGACAGAATGAATTCTGCAATCCTCATGTCAACAGTCTGTTAACATGTTTTTTTAATATGGTGTTTTAAGTCACACAGGAACTTTGACTTACGGCTATTCTTTATGACACTTAGATGGAATACTTATGTGCTCTTAAATGTTGCATCTTATAATAATCACATACATGTTCATATATTATGTATTTATACCAAAGTACATTATTATTGGGAATTTAGGTATTCTTGTATTTCTTTTGTCATTTTTCCTGTGTAAGCACCTGTGTGACATTATTTGTACCTGTATTCCACAAATGTTAGACCTCCAAAATCATGTTATCATTATTATATTTTTATGGGGGGTCCTTCCCTTATGGAGCAAACAAAAAAACAACAACTCACAAATAATACCATGTAGTCATTTCCTAATGTGCCAGCGCCAAGTGTGATCCACCCACACATTTATTACAAGGAATTGCTGAATTGTTTTTGCCTTCCTGTATTAATTTCCTATGTTGCAATTCTGGCCACACACATTCAGGACACATCTACAAACAAAAAGCCTTAAAGAGTTCTCTAGGTGTGATCTATATTAATCAAGCTGCAATGGAACTACAAGTACCAGCCATAGGAGCCAACTTTTAAAAACGGTTGCTGTCCTCTTCAAAGAAATAAAGAATCCATGCATTGAAATGATTCTTAGTAGAGGCAGCACAGAGTGGATTCCTATGGTAGCAATGGTCTCAGATCTATATAACAAGCTAAAATCAATGCATAGGCATAGGTTGGAAATAGGTTAATGCATAGGTTGGAAACATTCCATTTTACATCGCCGTTACAATTACCTGGGCATGCCTGTGTGTAGTCATAACAGCAGTCACCCGTGGACTTGCACACCTGGTCACAGAAGCAGGTCCTATATACCTTCCCCAACCACCAGTCCTTGCTGACACATGTCAAGTCTCTGCCCTCGCAGCACTTCCCAATCTTCATGCACCCACCCTCTGCCCAGCCACTGAGTCCCAAGAGTCCGATCACAGATAGCCAAAGGCAGAAGGTCTTTCTGGCACCAGCATCCATTTCTGCAGCACGATCTGGCGGATGAGGGACACAGCAGTCGACTTACAACTCCTCTTGTGGGGACATAGCTGATGCTTCGCTGCGCGTCTCTCCAGCAATGCTCTGTAATGTTGCCATGCGATTCTCTTAGCTTGTTACTAGAAGTTCTGCAGGGATTCCCAGCTTAAGCAAACATCTGGTCCAGAATAATGTGACTGTGTTGTAGCAGGTGACACGATCACATCTGTCTGCTGCTGACTGGTGTATCGCTCCCCTCCATACAGTGACAGAGACGCCTCTCAGTAGCGCCCTCCTCAGAGCTCTGGCAACAATGTCACATGTATTTGTGATTGGATGACACCCTCTCACCCGCTCCCTCACTCACACATGGTCTCTCTTTACCATGTTCTTATTAAGCGTTTCAGAGTTTATCTAAAATATCCTATTTATCCTCAGCCAGTTTTTATTAAGGGAGAACACGTTTGTATTACTCTGTTCAAAAGAACTTTCTTGGGATGAGCAACCTTTGGCCGGCAAAGCCCTGCTATGGGGACATAGGGAGTGCCATATGCCTGTACAATAGGGCTTGATATGCTTCCATAATAACTTACAGGGGTACATGGAACCCTATAAATAATAACCCTATTAAGAATAAAAATATTCTATTTTGAGGAAGTATTCAGGCATATTACACCTTATTATTCATACATATTAATGTTTTGACAGTTTATTCAATAAACTTGAGAGTTCATTAAGAATTCCACAACCCCCTCTGCGCCTGTAACTAGCTTAGCAAAACCCCTTAATCTTATATATGTCGCTGACATTAGGAGTGCAATCATTATATTTGTACCCTTAAAGCTGCAGCTATTTTATGTCTTGTTCATTTAATATAATTATGTAACACACTTTCTCACACTGGTTTTTCTAATTCCTAATAATTTGATGGTCCAGAGCTGCCATTTTTTAAGTGTAGCCCTGAGCAGTACCATGTTGAACTGTAAGGGGAGGCTAATTTAAATAGTGAAAGCAGAATTAGAATTCATAGGTGAAGTTTCTTAGCTCAACTCTGTTTTATAGATTAGACATAAAGCTCTGCAGTATGTGAGTTCTATGTGCAAAAGTAAAGTATTTTTCCTGCATGCAAAAGAGTTCAAATTAATTACCACCCCTTACACTGCAAAATGGTTTAGCCGAGCTGTACACCTGCACCTTTTTTGCCCTTAAGCATTTTTTGCCCTTACACTCAAACTCTGGATCGGCCCCTTAGAGTTTAACTTAGGGGCTGATCCAGACTTTGGACCGGATCCTGCCTTGTGTACGTCAGGTTACTTAAGCACGCAGATGTTACGTTAGTGTTAGTAACAGTAACAATAACGTGCCTAGCGTCGTACGGAACTTAGTTCCGTACAAGCCCATTTCCAAAGGAATGGGCTGTGCTTCCCCTCTGCCCGCTAAAGTAGGCTGGAGGAAGCATGCTAATTGCACAGTGTGGGAGGGGTATCCTTATGACCGCTGATCTGCACTGTTTACTTAAAGCAGGCTTATGGCAGTGTAAGCTGCCATAAAGCCCGCACGAGAGAGAGGAGTGACAGGGAGCGTTCACTCCCCTCTCTCTGTAGGCCAGACAGACAGACTCCTGCATGTACAGAAAGCATGCAGGGGTCTGGATCCGGTCCTTTAAGAGTAAGGGCAATTCAGGTGCAAGTGTAAACCTGAGCAAAACCACATTGCAATATAAGGGAAGGCAAATTGAAGAGTCCAGAGGCAAAGATTCCTAGCTAATTTATAGATTAGACATAAAGCTATGCTATATGTTTTATGTCTGCATTCAAAATAATGAAAATTTATTTGCACCCCCCACATTGCAATCTGGTTTTGCTCAGGTCTACACTTGAACCTGTATTGTTCTTACCGTCAAAATCCGGATCATCCCGTTTCATAATTTGCCCAGTCACCCAGTCATTGTGTAGTGTATGACATACACCGATTTGTTGGAACACTGACTAAACAGTCCACAAATGCATTTACTTGTTAAGCTGATCAATCACAATCCAAAAACAAACCGATTGCAGGTGGTTCGGGACTTGTTATCCACTGCTGCGAATGCCCATTTTGGATTTATACACAGCCAGTAGCTAATTGTTATTTTAGAATATAAGAAAATTTAGAAAATACTGTCACAGAACCGCACACAAAATGGTTCAAAATCTGTATGATTGACCACAGGGTTAGGCTGCAGGGATGGGATGGATAGGAGAAGGGGAAAATAAGAGTTATGCGGGGGAAGGGAGTCTTAGGGTTAGGCTGCAGGGAAGGGAATGTTCTGGTTAGGGTAATAGAAGGGGAGGGTTAGGGTAAGATTAGTATAAGGGTTGGGTTTGGGGAAATAGAGAGTATTGCCTACCTGTCTGCGATGGGGCAGGAAGTTTCTAACTAACGCCGTCTTCGGGATCTGGGTCCCGAAGACGCTTTAGTGGCAACCCACACCTGTTACCCACTATCAGCAGTTCTTCATCGAAGATGGCCTGTCCCAACAGAGTCCTTCCATTCTTATTTCACATTAAACAAATGGGCAGCTGATCAGGACATGAATAGCAGCTGTATATCAATGACTTGCAGGTGACTAATAGAGAACCTGATTCAGATCTCATGTCACTCTCCAAGTGTTTGGTTGTGCATTTTTTGTGACTATTCCCCCAGCCTACCTACATCAGCACGCCTAAATATAAACATAAGGAGAATAAAAGAGAAGGAATAGGCAAGTCAAATATATATAATCATGAATAACTGGAGCAAGTTAAATGTAACAAACAATATATTGTTTTGGAGTTTATATTCACAAAATAATCATATTTACTTTATCATCATTCTAAATGACATTCTATTTACTCCTTATTGTTAGTTTGGTTGAGTTATCCCTTATGCAGGATAAAAATACATACTGCTCTGAAGGTGTGTGTGACACTGACTGAGATATTTCAGGAATGCATGGTCATATAGACCTACTAGAAAACATTATTTGCAGATAAATATTGTAGGTGTTGTATATTCTAGGTGCCTTTGTGAATATGGAACACTAGGAACCCTTAATTAGGCCCGTATTCAGAGTACCGGTCTGCAAGACCCCATTTCCGCAATCTACGTATGAAAAAGATATGTAGATTACGTTAAAAAAAATTACTACGCATGCGCAATAGTAAAAATCGCTAAACAACGGACATATATGAAATGCCCCAACAACACTGTCATTACCTAGTAACAGACTAAGGGAAAAAATGATCCCGTCAGGGATACACGTGCGAGCACTATGGGAAATCAGGAATGGAAGAGAGAAAGAGGGTGGAGGATGGGAAAGGGAACACTATACAAATATATAAATAATAAATAATCATTCATTATATTCCAATGGAAGTAGGAATTTCAAGTCAGCAGCTCACTCCTTAAGGATGACATCAGTAACGCTAGGGATTAGAGTAGTACCGTATTTTGCGGACCATAAGAAGCACTTTCCCCCCCCAAAAAAAAGTGGGAGGAAAAGTGTGTGCGTCTTATGGTGTGAATACTCACCTTGGTGTATGAGCGGGTATGTCGGGACCCGCTCCGCGGGGGGATGCGGTGCATCCAGGCACTCATCCCCCCGCTCCCTGGCTGTCAGCAGCGTAATGAACCAGGACATGATGGGTGATGTTGGGTGCTGGACATGATGGGTGATGCTGGGTGCAGGACATGATGGGTGATGTTGGGTGCTGGACATGATGGGTGATGCTGGGTGCAGGACATGATGGGTGATGTTGGGTGCTGGACATGATGGGTGATGCTGGGTGCAGGACATGATGGGTGATGTTGGGTGCTGGACATGATGGGTGATGCTGGGTGCAGGACATGATGGGTGATGTTGGGTGCTGGACATGATGGGTGATGCTGGGTGCAGGACATGATGGGTGATGTTGGGTGCTGGACATGATGGGTGATGCTGGGTGCAGGACATGATGGGTGATGTTGGGTGCTGGACATGATGGGTGATGCTGGGTGCAGGACATGATGGGTGATGTTGGGTGCTGGACATGATGGGTGATGCTGGGTGCAGGACATGATGGGTGATGACTGGGTGCTGGACAGATGGGTGATGCTGGGTGCAGGACATGCTGGGTGATGCTGGGTGCAGGACATGATGGGTGATGCTGGGTGCAGGACATGATGGGTGATGCTGGGTGCAGGACATGATGGGTGATGCTGGGTGCAGGACATGATGGGTGATGCTGGGTGCAGGACATGATGGGTGATGCTGGGTGCAGGACATGATGGGTGATGCTGGGTGCAGGACATGATGGGTGATGCTGGGTGCAGGACATGATGGGTGATGCTGGGTGCAGGACATGATGGGGGATGCTGGGTGCAGGACATGATGGGTGCTGGACACTAGTTGGTTCAAAATATTTTTTTCCTGTCTTCCTCCTCTAAAAACTAGGTGCATCTTATGGTCAGGTGCATCTTATGGTCCGAAAAATACGGTAATTCATGGCTGATGGGGCTTGCAAAAGCTTTGCCGGCTCTCTCGTGATACCGGGAGAACTGCCCAAATTTTGGGGGTCTCCCGGATATTCCGGGAAAGTCGGCAACCCTGGGCTTATCATATATTTGCAAGTATGTATAACGGACATTTCTGCGTTTTATTTTACAGATAGACGGTATAGTCTGTTACTGGGTAATGGCAGTGTTGCTGGGGCATTTCCTTTTTTATGTTTCTGTTGCTAGCAGATTACTCCTGTGCCTTTCATGCACCTGTTTGCATTTACCTATAAATTGATCTGAGCAACTTCCGTTTTGTGTGTATAGAGTATGTACATTGCATGATATAGTGCTACTCAACTAAAGTCTGAATTACTGTAGGGTAGGTAGTAGGCCAGTACATGCAGCAGATGAGGGAGAATGTGATAGATGAAGACAAATTCAGTAAAATTTAAAAAAAAAACAGAAAAAGTAGAAGTGTTTGGCAAAACTTGTTTTTTTAACTTAAGTCAATCTACCCCATCTTATCAGTAATAAGTCAATCATACAGATATTGAACCATTTGTAGGCAGGTAATGGGCATGCTGATATTTTATTTAAAATAGACTTTTTCTTTTGTGATTGATATCTTGAATTACTTATTGAATAACATCCTAATTAGCAGAATATTGTTACTGTAATGACATTGGCCTTTGTAAGGATTTATATGGTTATGTAGAGGAAATTTGTTTTGCTCCCAGATTTTGTACTGCACTAATAAGAGTATTAACCTTCTAATGTTCTGTTTTGCCTGGCATTTGGTTTCTACATTCTGCTTTATTGTGTCATTAAACAAAGGGTTTCAGAAAAGGAGTTGTTCAGGGCTTGGTAGTGGCTGTAAGCCCTTGGCAGACTCCTGTATTAAGTGAAGTTCTATTTATGGTAATTGGCAGAAGTCTTAGAATTTGTGGTAAATGCATTCTTCAGCAAAACAAAAGTAAATACTCCACTTGTAGTAGTAAAAGAAATAGAATGGAACTATCCAGATTATCTGCTTCATAATACAGTTGTTCTGATTAACAAAACTAAAAACTTGAAACCAAAATTCCTTTTTCCTTATATGGCAATAACTGAGAACTTATAGAACCTTTTTGTGTGTGTTAAGTTTACTGTTTCAGATGTTGGATGCCTTAATGCTCCACTATGAAGAACTTTTTAAATACTAATTTTTATATTTATTCAGATTCACTTAAACATTTTCTAATATCAAGTTATTTCACTGTGGCAGACTGAGTCTTGTTAGAATTTGCTTCTGAAAATATTCAGACAGTGCTCTATGTCTCCCTATATGGATGAAACAAACTTTTATTTTCGTCTATGTATTTGCTACAACAGGAGATTGATGGGTTTTTTTTGTTTTTTTTAAACGTGGTTTTATTTTTATGGAATAAAACTTGCAAATAGGTGACATAGGACCTCAGAGATTGAAAATAAGAGAGGAAAGTTACTCCTGGGCAAAACCATGTTGATTTCAGGGGAGTCATATTTCATCTGTTGCAAACAGTATTACAGTTGAGAGGTGGCATTTCTCAGGCCAAGTCTAAATAACAGTATAATAGTAAAGCTGGTCAATATCTGTGTGCAGGAAGCAAAAGCACAGATATATCCCTGCACGCAAAGAATTAACTTGTCTCCCTCTGAAATCAACATGGTTTTGCCCAGGAGTAAATTTCCTCTCTTATTTTCAATCTCTGAATCAGGCCCATAGATGCAAGTTGGCAGAAACATATCACATCAACAGTAACAAGCATCACTACATGTAAAGATATTAATCAATATAATATTTGAATGCTTTTATACTTTTTAGGACAAAATTAAGTTACCCATGTTCAAAGTCCAAAATGAGATGTGAATATCTAGTATTGTCACATATAGAAGCAAACAATTATAAAACAGCAACACAATCAATAACATTAACTGGGTAAAGGAAGGGAGATTGTGGTCAGTAGTAGTATCAGAGTAAGGCTACCAGCTTGTTAGATTTGTGTTTACTTCCATAGGAGGGGGCTAGCTGCAACTACGAAGTAATGTATAAAACAAATACGGGTGTTGTAGGGAGCTACATTTTATCTATTAGATTCAACCCTAAGTTATCAAGGCTCTACTGTCCCAGTAGCGATGAATGAACCAAGAAGTCATTTCACACATTTTAAGGATCTCCTTCTCCCGGGCTTCTTCCAAGGTTGTAGTATTTTCATTTAATTGCAAAGCCTTGTGCTCGACATCTGGGATAATGACCTGTCTATCAATATACATAATACACATAATATCCTGCAGTTCTTGTAAACTCAGCAAAAGATTGCATATCCAATGGCAGAGGATAGCTTTGCGGGCAATGGTGAGTGTCACCGTCAGCCATGGTTTAGTGGATATGGAGGGTGAAATAGATCATGTATTAGTCCATTCATCAATATTGTTGAAGAAGAATGGGATGAGGTGTTTAGAGAGCATAACCCCCAGAGCCGCGTTCATATAACTTATAACTTTATCCCATCTGCACGATTTTCCTGCAGAAGCAGATGTTATGGATAAGTGATGCTTTGTCTTTCTTGCATTAAGGAGAATAATCTGTTTCCTTTGAGACATAATGGGGTAGATCCAGAACTCCGCTTGCAATCCGTTTACTAGCGTAGCGTATTTACGCGAGCGTACCTTCTATACACTCCCCTAGGCTCTCCCCCTAAATGTACGTACTTTGGCCTCTTTACGCTTTCTAAACCCTACCTTAACTTTTGTCAGCGTAACAACACTCGTCCACACACGTACATATAGCCAGCGCGTAGTTACGCCGCTAAGCATGCCCATACTGTACGATTTAAATGCAAACCTCCGCCTACATTGCGTAATTTAATCGTACTTATGGCTAACATAAAATTGGCACGTCCCCTTGAACGAATTTACACAACTTATACGTGAAAGGCTCATCCACTCAGAGTTACGTTACGTTACGTAGCGTATCATCTGTCGTGCGCATGCTCAGTACATACCAAATCGCATTTTTACATCTCCACCAGGCGTAAATACGCACGGAAACGTTGTTCTGGATCTGCCCCAATGTGTCCTTAGTGCAGGAGATTGATGGTTTGGTAAACTGGGGATATATGATTGGCAGTTCTGTTACCCTATACTATCATATCTTTTAGGTTACCAAAAGATTCATAGTGGACAGCTAAGACATACGGCACAGAGGAGGCAGGACAACATGCTAGAACAATACAGATCTGTAAATAAGTATAGGAAACGTTTTTAAATTAATAAACAATAGAAAGCTCTGCATTGTTTTAAAGATAGAAAGTGACGGCAGATAAGAGCCACATGGCCCATCCAGTCTGCCCAGTTGTTTATGTAAAACTATACTGACCCTAGACCCTATTTACCCTCAATTAGTTTAAGATTTAGGATATCCTTATATTTATCCCAAGCATGTTTACACTGTTCTACTGTCAGCTTCTGTGTCAGCCTCTACCACCTCAGATGGGAGGATATTCCACTTATCTACCACCCTTTCAGTGAAGTCATTTTTCCGCACATTTCTTTCGCAGTTGACATTAGCCTCTTACTATTGAAATACGTTTTAGGAATTTTTTCTTATAAATATATGCTCAATCTTTGAATTATGCTCCTTGTTTAATAAAAGCAGGAAAATATGGCTGCTAAACTATACATTTGTGACAGAATCCGTAAAAATGTAAATATGTATAGAATAGTGAAGTAATCAAATGATCTCTTATTGTGTTTGTATAGGCATAGTGCTTATACACACTCGGATACTTCTAATGTGTCTGAATGACTTATTGGGCCTGATCCAGACCTATGCTCATGAAACGCTCATGTGCGTAGCATATTTACGCTGGCGTACCTCCGATGCACTCCGCTCGGCACTCCCCTTGGTCGTTCTTACTTTTGCCTTCTTACTCTCAGCAAAACCTAACTTTTCTGAGCATAACCACATGCGTCCCTAAGCTCATTGCATAGTTATGACGCTTAGCATGCCCATACTGTACGATTTAAATGCCTCACCCCACCGTCGATTCGTAATTACGGAGTTCGTATGCTCGGCCCGCCCCCATGAGCGTAAATACGAAGCTGTTACGATCAAGGCCCATACGCTCAGTTTCTCAGACCGTAACATGAGCGTAACATCTACCCCGTGCATGCACAGTAAGTACAAAAATATATTTTTACGCTTACGCCTGCCGTAAAAACGCAAGCGGACGTAGGTCTAGATCAGGCACATTGTGTGTAGGTTAGTAGTTTACTTGTTTATTCTTCTAATGGCTTGTGTGAAGCCGTTATAGATATTGAGTAAAACCACTAAGGAGGTTTCCCACGCTGAGTGATGACATATAAGTATATAAATACACATAACTAAATAACAAAGTCCATGAGAATGCCTTGTAATTATCTCTGGATCTTCACATCTGCAGAATGCACATAAATCATAAGGATATAAATGTAACATATATTTAAAGTATTTACATTTTTGAATGCACTTTATGGGTTGTGAAAAATAAATGTGAAATTATTTAGAAAATATTTTTTCACAATAGCCCAGATCCAGAAGTCCGCTGCCTCAGTGAACAAAACGCTGTCCACATTATATGTGAGGGGAGACCACTCTCTTCACACGTATGAACTTCTGAACACAGGACAAAGAAAATGGGACCTGCGTATAACTGCGAATCGTACATAAGGGCCTAACCAAGCCAATTACCATACCTACCCGTCCACCTTGCATATACGCTATACTTATGGTGGGTTGTTCCGCCCCTGCTATCAGGAAGGCTGCCAGCATAGATCCATGAGACTGAGAGGCAAGGGCAGTGGTGGATTTCCCAATAGCTTGTGGCCAGGCACTGTAACAGAGGGTACAAAGAGGACAACATACGAAGGACCCCAGCGCCTTCCTGGGACCTATATAATAATATTTAAAATAAATTGAACCCTCATTCCCATTCCCCCTCCAAATTACCTTTTTGGATCTTTTAAAATAAAGTTTATTGTGTGCATCTCACATGATGTTTATCCCTTTTATTAAAGAATGTTATATTTTATGTTTAGTCTCATTTAGAAATAGTCACTAGTTGAAGCTTCCAAACATAATAATACTATGGCAATATTAAGCATAACATACAGTTGCAAGAAAAAGTATGTGAACCCTTTGGAATTACCTGGATTTCTGCATAAATTGGTCATAAAATGTGTTCTAATCTTCATCTAAGTCACAATAATAGACAAACACAGTCTGCTTAAACTAATACCACACAATCAATTATATGTTCTCATGTTTTTATTGAACACACCATGTAAACATTCACAGTGAAGGGTGGACAAAGTATGTGAACCCCTAGGCTAATGACTGTTAAGGTACACAATCTCACAGTTCGTGGAGTGCAGATACACTATATCCAGGTACACAATATTACAGTACACAATATTCAGGTACACTGGTTTTACCCGGTTAGAGTACCAGAGTGACCTGAGACAAGAAGGGAGATGAAACGGGTTACTCACCAGTATGCAGAGCCTGCGTCCGTCTGAGTGTTCGCTAGAGCCCCTAATGGTGGGGATAGACTGGAGCTGGTACCTACGATTAAGAATTGTTGACTTGCATAAAGCTGGAAAGGGTTACAAAAGTATCTCTAAAAGCCTTGATGTTCATCAGTCCACGGTAAGACAAACTGTCTATAAATGGAAAAAGTTCAGCACTGTTGCTACTCTCCCTAGGAGTGGCCGTCCTGAAAAGATGACTGCAAGAGTAGAATGCTCAATCAAGGTGAAGAAGAATCCTAGAGTGTCAGCTAAAGACTTACAGAAATCTCTGGCACATGCTAATATCTCTGTTGATGAATCTACGATACGTAAAACACTTAAACAAGAATGGAGTTCATGGGAGGACACCACGGAGGAAGCCACTGCTGTCCACAAAAACCATTGCTGCACGTTTGAAGTTTGCTAAAGAGCACCTGGATGTTCCACAGCACTACTGGCAATATATTCTGTGGACAGATGAAACCAAAGTTGAGTTGTTTGGAAGGAACACACAACACTATGTGTGGAGAAAAAAGGCACAGCACATCAACATCAAAACCTCATCCCAACTGTGAAGTATGGTGGAGGGGGCATCTTGGTTTGGGGCTGCTTTTCTGCCTCAGAGCCTGGACAGATTGCTATCATCGATGGAAAAATGAATTCCAAAGTTTATCAAGACATTTTGCAGGAGAACTTAAGGCCATCTGTCCACCAATGGAAGCTCAACAGAAGATGGGTGATGCAAAAGGACAACGACCCAAAGCACAGAAGTAGATCAACAACAGAATGGCTTCAACAGAAGAAAATACACCTTCTGGAGTGGCCCAATCAGAGTCCTGACCTCAACCCAATTGAGTTGCTGTGGCATGAACTCTAGAGAGCGATTCACACTAGACATCCGAAGAACATTGCTAAACTGAAACAGTTTTGTAAAGAGGAATAATCCAAAATTCCTCCTGACCGTTGTGCAGGTCTGATATGCAACTATAGGAAACGTTTGGTTGAGGTTATTGCTGCCAAAGGAGAGTCAACCAGTTATTAAATCCAAGGGTTCACATACTTTGTCCACCCTGCACTGTGAATGTTTACATGGTATGTTCAATAAAAACATGAGAACATATAGTTGTTTGTGTGGTATTAGTTGAAGATCAGAACATATTTTATGACCAATTTATGCAGAAATCCAGGTAATTCCAAAGGGTTCCTTTTTCTTGTTTATGACCAATTTATGCAGAAATCCAGGTAATTCCAAAGGGTTCACATACTTTTTCTTGCAACTGTATATAACATCACAGCAAAACTCTAAGGAACACAGTGGCTGGTGAAGGACATAGCAATCCCGGAGCTGTTGTGTCACAGGGCAGTGTCAGAATGTGCCACACAATTCACATCTCCCACACTCTTCTAATTTGATGTTTGACTAAAACATCTGCCATCTGCATGGGGTCGGGATGATTGTGTTTAAAATCCATTAATAATAAGTGATGGGTTCCCAGGAATGTGTTTAAACAGTTAATAGGTTGGAAGTGCTAAAGCTGGATTATTTAAACTGAAACTGACAAGAGAGCAAAATTGTGCCTCCAGCGCCACAATTTATGTGTCAGCTGCCATGTTTAATCCATCGTCTTGGGCATCAGTTTTTATGTATGTACAGCCATAAAAGATGTCTGGTAAGAAAAATGCATGGACGCATGACTGTACTCACTCATTGTGCTGGGGAAATACAGAATTCTTCAGTCTAATGTTGTTCCCATTGCCGTAATATAAAATAATCGTCATAGGGGATTCCTGTCCCTGGGTGACAAGAGATTGTATTAATCATAGCAATCAGGGACCGTATTCAGAGATCCGTTTTTTGAAAGTACGCAATTATACGCACGCACGTAGCAAGGCCACACACCCACCAACAGCCCAATGCCCCAGACACTCCCCTCGGACACACGAAATTTAGCTATTTTACAAGTCCCAAACCCTACCTTAACTTTTCCATGTGTAACAGCGTTCAAACGTAACGGCTTGTCGTACGTAATTGCCTAACCCAGCCCATATTGTGCAATATAAACACCTCCCTGCAAGCGTAGGGATGACACGTCCCCTTCCTACTTTGTTATGCACTTGCTATGTACAATCAGAGTTACTAGTCGTAACATCTACTGTGCACATGCGCAGAACGTACAAAGCTAAATTTACGCATGCAGCATGCGTAAATTCGCTGTCGTACTTATGTCGGGATCTGGCCCAATGTAATACACTGTTTTTCCTTTACACGTGTCTAGGTATTTTCATTTAAGTTTGGTATTAATGGACCAGATCTAGACTCCCCAAACCAAAGTTTTGGAGGGATCCACTAGCCTTGGGCCACATCATTTAGATATCATTGCATTCACTTTGCAATCACTCGCACAGTAACTCCCGACAGTCAGATGACAGCTGACTTTCCTATCACAGCAATTCTCAGCAGTGTACAAGTCTGGATCAGTGCACAGAGCGGAGTAACAGCTATGCGTTACACTGATTATCAGGGAACAGTCACTTGTGAGTAGGAACTTGGAAGTGTCATTACTCCTATGTCTGGATGGTCTTGTCTAATAGCATGGATTCAGACTCATCCCGAGATATGTGCATTGTGTAAAAAGCATCTGCAATCTGTCTGTAAATCACTGACAATTAACAAAACTCACAAGTCTGAGTCTCAAACTCAGGCAATACCACATTAACATTGTCAAGACAAAAACAGTTACCCATTACAAATTCTTGGCTTAGCACCACAAGCGCCAGCTCCACAAAACATTGAAAGCAACCTACTATCAGCCCTCACACCGAGGAGTAAACCAACAAACAAAAAAAAGGGGGCAGTGAAGGAGGGAGAACTTAGGATCAATAGAGGCTACTGCTAGTCTTCACTTAGGACCCACACCCGTCATGTACTTGAGGTGGAAAAGAGAAAATTGGACGGTAGAGACACAAATTAAACTCCCTGTGTGTGGTTATGCTTCATGGTGCCACCACCTCAGGGGACAGCTATTGGTTAATTGTAGTGGTCTGGGAGGAGCTATGGGGACCTGAAGGTGGGTGTGGGTCCCCACAAAGAAAATCTGATTTTCGAAAATTTAGATTTCTCCGAGACAGTTCGTAACTGGCTGGGGTTTCGACTGCATATGCTTCGATGAGGCATTGCAATCGATCCACGGAGCATTTAAATTTTACAGTATGGGCAGATATACGGATCATCCTCACAGGAGACTTAAAGTAGACTTATGGTAGAGTAACTGTTGCAAACACAGCATGGGAGAGGGGAGTGACAGGAACTCCCCTCTACCACGAGGACTGCCTGACCACCATGCATACGGATTATACCCCAGATTTGTATCAGGCCCCCAATTTTTTATGAATAATGTAATATATTACTAAAAACTTTAACTTAAAGCTCTATTTATTACAAAAAGAAGAAAAAAAATTGATTTTAAGACGAGCTATGTGAAGTGGTGCAATTGATTTACTCGCGCTACTAACCAGGACAGAAACTGCCAATCTATCTAAAAGAGAACACAAAAGACAGTATGGTGGAGCACTAGAGAGAATCTCGACAGGTTATAATAAATTGAATATAAATTTATTAAACACATTCATAAAATATAAATACATAAAACATAAGGTATTGTTGCATCAATAGTACCACTCAATAATTGTATAGATGCACAATCATAATGTGCATCATCAACAATAACATTTAGCTCTATTAATAAATGCCTGGATTTGGTGTAATGTTCTTGATGAACCTTGTAAAGAATGGTGATCCGATAGTTACAATATTGTATGAACTGCGTAACATATATTAGGGTCCCACAATGGTAACTTGCAGAGATGTTAAGATCGCCACACACTGTTATAATCAATCAGCTCGGTAATATTAAGCATGTGCAGAATGTCAAAAGGCATGTAGCATTAAGTACTCACGTGTCCCGCTAGTATAGTGCACAATGGCACAGTGTACTTGGCTAATGGGAATGAATATGCCTGCGGTCTTGTTCAGCTGGAGAAGCGTCTCCAATGTAACGCAGAACACAAACTCGGTGCAGGAATGGAAGTGAGCAGCTGATAATTCACTATCAAATAGGATCAGAGACCTAAAGGCTGTGTGGCATACGTCCCGCTGCTGTAGTACACAGTAAGCACAAAGCGTTAACCTGCTGTAGCAATAGTGAATAGGCAAAGGTCCGGACCAGCTGCAGCAGCATTTCCTAGGGACGTGAGTCACAGGTGCTGTGTGGACTTGGCGTCCGTTCCGATTATAGTTGTAGCCGGAGCAAGGGTCTGAGACCCAAAAGACTGTGAAACAGCTGTGAAGTCACAAACAAAAGCAGGCAATTAGTGCAGTGTAGGTGAGGCACGAATTCCCCATATGGATAACGGTCCGTTCGAGCGCCACAGTTTGGTGGATCCAAAAGGTTCTTGAAGCTGTAAAAGTATTATTTGCAGGCAGTTCGAGCAGAGCGTACAGGAGATGCATCCTTGACGCGTTTCTTTGTCGGACTGACAATTTCCTCAGATGGGGCAATAGAGGGTTCCTAGGGAATCCTTTTATATACCCTTAATTACCTTAATTAGTTACCATATGTGTACACATCAATTAGAACCTGTCGAGATTAAAATGGTTTGAGCATAAAAATAGATAAACAAAAAGTTTCAACATTCTAACTTGTTGTAGTAATCTTTAATAGTTCTTAATAATTTTAAATGACTTTATATAAATCTGGTCAGTTTATAACAGTTTTTAAACAATTTGAGACAATTTCAGACACAATAATTAACAGTTTTCAACCACATGTTATAAGCACCCATTAAAACAGACACAATAATTAACAGTTTTCAACCACATGTTATAAGCACCCATTAAAAAGTAACTGTTTTGAAATAATAACCCTATATGGGAATTATGTTGCAGATGAAACTACCCAATTGATAAATAAAAAGAATAAATAAATAATAAAATAAAATAAAAATAAAAAAAGAAATATATAGAGTACAAATATAAATAAAACAACTATAAAATATTAAACGGAATAATTACCAAACATATAAATTTATGATGTATAAATTATAAAAATTATCCTGAGATTATAAAAATGTATTTGAGAGAAAACAATCTATCTCTTCAAATCTCAGTTTAACCGAGTGACCACTCGTACAAATAAACAGAGGGTGTACTTGCCAGAATCCAAATAAATATAATAAAATAAAATAACATAGTAAGGTATTAGGACAGTACTAAAAAGGGGTAAAAACAGATGCATTAATAAATTATGCATCTCATCCATATGCATGTAAATAATACTAATAAATATGAAATAAATTGATAGTCTCTCATGCCTAAATAATTAATAAATAAACTCCAAATAGAGTAAATACTTTACAATATATGGATTAAACTAAACTAAATGTTAAATCATAGCTTAGGAAACAAATGCTAATAAATCAATAAGATACATAATAAATAAAAAATGTAAAAAAATTATTTTACCGTTTAAAAATCTAAATCAATGCATTCGTTCATGCCCCCTGGATAAAGTGTTTGCAGTATGTGGATCCAGTATGCTTCTCTAGAGCACAGGCGCTGATATCTGTCACCTCCTCAACCTCAATGCCAGCTATCCTTAGACAGGAGGCTTCGGAATTGCAACATTGCGTGAAATGCGTGGCCACACTGCTTCTCGGATTTTTATTCAGAATATCACGCCTGTGCTCCAGAGATCTTAGACGTAAGGGACGTCCCACGTACTGCATCCCACATCTGCAATTCAACAAATAAATCAAATATGAACTCAGGCAATTGATAAATGTCTTGATGGGATAGGATTCATCTGTAATATGTGACCTAAATGTTTTAGCTTTATTATGAATAAAACTATAAGTTAGGCACCCGGCTTTACTACACTTATAGCAACCAACTATCTTTTGGCAAATTCCATTTCTCTGTTACAGTAGTTTGAACCTTCTTGGATTTATTATAAAAACTGGGTGCCAGAAAGTTGCCCAAGTTTTTAGCTTTTCTGAATGTCACTTGAGGATTAACTGATATACAAGATTTTAAAATGGGACCGTACAGAAGTGTTTGATAATTACGTTTGATAATATTGGACATTTTATTTGCAGCACAATTAAAACATGATACAAAAATTGGAAGGGTCTGTTTAATATTGTTCTTCTTTCTATTTGGAGGTTGTGATTCCAACAGAGAGGACCTCTCCAAAGATGCCACATCGTGAAGGGCCTCCTCAAGCAGAGAGTCAGGGTAAGACCTCTCTTGGAAAGTCCTAACCAGACTCTCTTCCCTTGGGAATGTTAGTAAGCCAGGACTTTTTGTGATTACTACTGAACTCAAAAAAATAGTTCCAATCTACTGGTTTTTTAAATGTATGGGTGGTGATAGCAGAATCCTTGATCTCAACTGTGATGTCCAGAAAATTAATTTTCACTGGACTAATCTCACAGGTGAAACGAAGGTTAAAAAGGTTGGAATTTAAACTTAAAATAAAGTCCCTCACCTCGTCCTCTGACCCGTCCCAGATCATAAACAGGTCGTCTATGTAACGACGATATAGGATGAGGCCCGCCGGAGCTCCGCAACCCCATATATGTTCCTCCTCAAAGAGGCCCATGTATAGGTTGGCGAAGCTCGGGGAGAACCTCGTCCCCATCGCCGTTCCATGAATTTGACGGAAATGTGTGTTTTTGAAAAGAAAAGAATTGTGTGTCAAAATAAACTTGATCGCCTGTAAAATAAAATTCCTGTGTGAAGGTGAAAGTGATGTGTCTTGAGAAAGAAAAAAATCAACCGCCTGTACCCTTTTGATGTGGAATATTGGTGTACAATGATTGTACATCACATGTGACTAAAAGAAAAGTGGATCGCCAGCGAACGTCAGACAAAACCTGTAAAAATTCAGTGGTATCTTTCAGATGTGACCGTAGTGTGACCGTGTGCTTTTGAAGGTGGTGATCTACATAATACGATAAATTTTATGTGAGTGAGCCTATCACTGATATGATCAGGCACCCGGGAGGATGGGTGAGAGACTTGTGTATTTTTGGAAGAAAATAATATATCGCGGTGATGGGGTGAGTAGGATAGATAAAAGTAAATTCATCCTTACTGATAACTCCGTTCTCCAAGGCCGCAGTCTTAACGACAACAGAGTCATCATTCATTAGTTCATGTTATGCTTTACGTTCAGCACCGGACAGGTTGTGATTCATAATTTTTTTGTCGCACAAAATGTTTAATTCAGAGAGGGTCAAACCTGTCTTGTGCTGAAGCGGGTAGAAATTTGATTTCTTTTTGAAATGGTGTGGCATTTGAATAGACACAGTCCCCTCTGTTAAAATTTTTACAGTTGGGTCCATGGTGGACTCCATATCCCCATCGGCAACGCCAATAGGCAAAAGCTCAATGAGGGCCTGGAGACCCACCATATCATCTTCAACATCTCTGCAAGTTACCATTGTGGGACCCTAATATATATTACGCAGTTCATACAATATTGTAACTATCGGATCACCGTTCTTTACAAGGTTCATCAAGAACATTACACCAAATCCAGGCATTTATTAATAGAGCTAAATTTTATTGTTGATAATGCACTTTATGATTGTGCATCTATACAATTATTGAGTGGTACTATTGATGCATCAATACCTTATTTTATGAATGTGTTTAATAAATTTATATTCAATTTATTATAACCTGTCGAGATTCTGTGATTTTCTCTAGCGCTCCTCCATACTGTATTTTGTGCTCTATTTATTACCTATATATCAGCAGCAGTTTAGTAGGATAAATAAAAGCAATATCAGCCAAGAGAAAAAGCTTTGATTCAGTGACTGCCCCAGAGTCTGTGTAGCAGATGATAAGTTTACTAGAAGGCTGAATGTCAGTAGAACTTGTCCCATTTGCACTTTCTTTGACCTTTACACTTTAAAATGATACATGTCCTTGTTCGCTTCATACAATGGCAGAAATTCCAGTAGTGTCACCCATGAATAGGGGGATTGTTTGGAGTGCTATTCATTTTTACTTTACAACAAATGAAAAAATAATGACACATTGCTTTCTTGCTTTATACTTCTGTTAGATGCTCAGAGTTGGGGGTGAGCACCTTATAAGTACATATTGTTTCTCTTGGGCACACTTTCCCTCTCAGTTATATGCAGTCACACATCTAACTATTCATTGGTGCCAAGGTCATCTCAGAGTTCACAAACCCCATTTACAGATTAGGTGACTGGGACGGGGCAAGACAAAGAGTTATCTAAGTTTATAAAGAGTGTACACTGGGATATGAACCAGGCACACTGCATGTAATACATAACAAAGGAATAATAGATGACACGCCCCCAGATCATCTCAATATGAGCCAGAGAAAAGATCTCAAAACACTTTTTAATATGCAAAATAAGTAAATGACTGGTCAGCATGTATCTGATGACAGTAGTAATAACAACATGCATAAATAAATTAGACATGGCACTAATTACAACCAGTAGAAAGGCACTTTTAACACCATTATCACATACCACCTTCCAGAGGGCTTAATCGCTACTTCCTGAGGAAGTCTCATTGAGATGAAACGCGTCAGTTATTACTGCCTTTTAAAGTGACTGATTACCTTTAAGGACTGCTACCCTTAAGAAATACCAGATAAAGATCCAGACATAAGAACTGGATTTTATGTTAAGCTGCTCTATATGTTTTTAAGGTTTATATGCATGATTTTTTTGCTATTAAAGTAGGCTGCAAAAAATTGTATATTATAAGATTCTTTTACCTGTTAATTCTATCCCCACTTGGTGGGACCTCTGTACTTAGCTCTGGCTGGGTTATGTTTCAAGGGTTGTAAATATGCCATATCATTGGGGGTTTTGGACCAGATCCAAACCTCTGCAGGTGTTCCGTATGTATGGAGGCCTGCAGGGAAGAGGTAAGTGAACTCCTCTGTCACTCGCCTCTCATATTCCCTTAACTCTACCTTCTGTTCTCCGCACAGATCTGTATTCCATCAAAACACAGATCCATGCGGAAAGCCTAATGCCGCCCATAATGACTTACCCGCATGCCTATACCCAAACCTCTTGCGGGATGTAGGCAAGCAGAAAGCATGTCATGCCCCTCTTGTATGTATCTGCTTGCAAACAGAAATGCTTTCCGTACACGAGGAGATCCGTAACAGAACATCTGCCCCAGGACATGTGCAATGCAGTCCTGCCACTCGGCTTGCACAGGCAGCTTGCGTAAGTCGGGTGTTGGACGGAGTTCTGAATCCAGCCCAACTGGCATTTGCCGATAGGTAAGCGCCTCTCAAAGTGCAAATTTGGTGTGTAAATTACCTAATTTTCTGCTGTGTTGTGCAGATTTTATTACGCTATTTGCGTCTTTTTTCCCTTTACATTTTCTAGATCCAAAACCGACAACATTGGAAATGAGCAGCCTCCTATCACCCTACAGGCTGTGCATGAAAATACATTAGATATTCAAACTGACAGATAAAATACAATTTTTCACTTATCTGCCAGTGTCTATAATAGTAATAGTTGTGGGCTTGATTCAGAAATGGGGACAGAAGGGGAGTTACGCAAGTCTGTTGCGTCAGTCCGTTTGACATGTAACATTGGCGCATTCAGGCACCAGATGTTATGTGTTGTAAGTGCTTGTGTATGGATCTTAGTTCTGTATGGAAGAACTTCTGTAGAAGGGGTTGGCCCTACAAATCCACATGGCTAAGCAGCATGCAAATGAAGGGCTGGGGAAGGAGAGCAGCAGATCCACACAGAAAAGTTAAGGTGAGTGACAGGGACTGTGCACTCCCCTTTTATGTGCCGCATAACAGATCTCCATGTGCATGGAAGTTGCATGGAGATCTGTATCAGGTCCTGTGTAAGGAACTCATTAAGAGCTTGTGTGTCCATTACAATAAATACTTATTTAAAAATAAAACCCTGATTACTGTGGGCCACATGGTAAGTTGTGAACTTCATACAACTGTCCAAATAAAAAATTAAACAATACACAATAGTGGGTTGGAAGTAAAATAATAACTTTAAATGAGCGGAATTCATACAGGTTCCTTTATTGCAACCAGCTGTGTTTTTACATGTTACACCCCGCACATTACGATGTCACTCATTTCTCATGATTTGGACAATTAGTTATGCAGTGAGAACAAACAATATTTGCCTTCAAATCTATTTTCTCATGAGCCACCAGATTAGTGTAAGTCACCTTCTAGGTGCAGTCTTCATCTTGATCACTCCTTACTGAGATGGCCTGACCTGTGTTCCTTTACTTATTGTAAATGATGTAATGTTGAGGATAAAAAGGCGCTAAGGTGCTGCCGCAATTCACTCTCATCAAAAAAGGGTCCACAAACCCCTCTACTATAGAACGTCACAAATACCAGGGGAATGAGATGAAAAACGCTGCCTGTTGCTAAAACTGATTAAATAATATGTATATGTATAAAATGCAAAAACTGTAGCTTGAGTGTATCACACAATGCATTCAAATAGTGTATTATTATTCAAAAATGGGTAAAATAACGTATATACTAATAATAGCAAGAGGATAAAATATACCTAATAAAAGTAATTGTATAGAGACAATATGGTCCAGCAAGAGGGTAATCTTATATAAAACAGCCAAGGAGTATTAACAATGTACAGAGGAGTAAAGATATTGACATTGCTAAGAGGCCTGAATTATTTGTCCATATGAGGGATTTTCTTTGGAAATCCTATTTGCAGTAAGAAAATTCCTATATTTAGAACCAACGTCCACAACTGAATATATAGTGAGTCCTCCAATTGTCATATACACCTCTTCCAACCTCTAGTAACTATCAACGTGACCTATAATCTTAAAGAAAAAGCAAAAAGGATTAAAAAGCAATAAAGTGGAAAAGAGAATGAAAGACGGTCACATGGACCCCTGGTCCCTGTACAGAGGGTACCGCACTTCCCTTATGTCCATACAACGCGTTTCAGGATCACCGGATCCCTTTGTCAAGCTGTGAGGTCCTTTACTGTCTTTGTCTGAGCTGCAAAAGACTATAATAGTGAAAAACAAGATACAGAGAACTGTAGAATAAAATTAATTGGCAAACATTACATCATGTTTCAGTCTAACTACACAACAGCAACTGCTGGTGGTGCATTGTCCACCTACACTGTTCTGTAATTCCTCAGTGGCACAACAAAGCACAGGTGAGAACAACACAATATAAGAATAAGAAGCACTTGTATATCCAAAAATGCAACACACTATTCCTATCCTGGATGGTGAATAATATCTTACCACACAGGCTCTAACAAAATAGACATGGTTTCTTTCCAAATTACTAGACCTTATGCCTTAAACACATGGGCAAATGTGGGTAGGTATCAAGCCTAATCAACAAATGGAAACATGCCAGTGTCTGATGCCCAAGGCAGACATTTTATCTATTGCCCATTTCTAATTGTCCACCTGTCCTTGAGATGGGTCTAAACGTCTGTGGTGGCAGTAGGTAAACAGATCTGAGGCTTCGAAACTGCCTGTCCTTGCGGGTCTAATGTCCAAGTGTCCACAAGCTGCAGCCTGAACAAATGATGTGAGCTTATCTAGGCCTAATGCCCAGTGCTTGTTGTCCAGTATGGAGGACGGAAGAATGTGTGAAAAGAGGATTGTCTAGACTCTTCTTCCCCCAGGCACTTGGTGTTTTAGTCCAAATCTATGATTATTTCATTGCAGACAAGGGGCCAGATTATACATAGGACTAAATGTAAACTACATCGATTTTAGGCAAAAATCAATGCTATTTAAATCGCTGCAACTCGCCGTTGTTTGAAAACTACCACAGAAAATCGCCACTTATTAAACACAGCGATTTTTGGGAAATAATTGCCGGAGTTTGACGACGATGTTTGGCGATTTTAAATCGTCAGAGAAAATTCCCCCTTAGTAAATCTGGCCCAAGAACTTAGATAGTAGTGTTTAATGTATTTGATTAAATTCTTGGAGATGCAACCACTATAGATATGGTAATATGTATAACTCACAGATAATAATCTTGGGATGCCTAAAGTTCTGCAGAATACCATTCTCACATCAGATAAACTGTACTGTGTTTGTTTTCTACATATTGTTTCTTGACACATCACTTTTATAGATGGTTAAACATGACCCTGACATCCCGGTGCCATTATTTGGAAATCCCTCTGTCTTTATTCATGAAAACTCCAAAGAAAAGTAAACTTAGCATGTGGACGGCAAGTTAAATATTAAGCAAAAGTGCCCCAGTTTCAGCCCAGCTTTCAGCTGTTTAAATTCAGTTTTTGAAGATTACAGAAGTGAATTCTTAAATAAATCAAATGTGTCTCTAACAGCTTCTGCAAGAATATTGGGGACTTTTTTATGGCATTGGTGAATTATTATATAAGTTACTTAAAAACCTTTATATCACCAATCACCTTGTAGTATTACGAATATACAATTTAACTTTAGACAAGTTGTTAAGTTTTATATATACAATTTATTTATCATTTATTGTTTAACTAATGAAATAAATATGACATTTTATTATCTATGTTATTTTATAAGCTAAAATACTTATATTAGCAACAGTGCAACTATTTTAAATGATGGACCTGATCCACTGAGGACCTGATCTAGGGCAATAGTCTGTTATGCGGCACACGAAGCATTGAAAATGCGATATTGCTCTGTATAGGTAGTACAGGGAATATGTATATATGTGTAACATGGGGCCAGATCCATATTTAATAATGTCAGGGTACTTATACAAGGCCAATGCGTAAGTACCCTGTCCAGGCCTCCAAGGCGTAAGGAGGCTCATTATGCACGCAACGCATTTCATGAACCAATGGCCTTTGGAAGCGGAGCGTGAACACCAACCATGGGTAGCAGACAGGGCCGCCATCAGAGGGAACAACTGGGCCTGGAGCTTATGGGGCCCGCCCATACTTAGCTTAGCTCTGCTGCTGAGAGCTGTACATATGCAAACCAATGCGCAGAGAAGTCCTTCCCTGCGCATCAGCCCTCTGTTAATGCAGGTCCAAGGCGCTCCACCCTCTATGTGATGCTGCATGTGACACCACATAGGGGGCAAGGCGCCACAGATGTGTTCCAGGATACACAATTTCTGGTGGCGGCCCTGGTACCAGATGTACAGGGCCGGCCCTCCCTATAGGCATTATAGGTGAGTTGCCTAGGGCGGCAACTCACCTGAGGGGCGACACAAAGCCTGTGTTGCTGTCCAGACCATTCTTAAAACTTGTTCTGCACTCAGTGGTTAGCCTAAGAAAATCGGTGCCAGGAGTTCTGACTGAGTGCCGGCATAATCTCTCTCCCCTGCTGTGTCTGATTACATCATTCTGAATGAGAGGGACTCAGATCATCTACTCAGACGCTGCAGGGGAGAGAGACAGAGAGCCTGAACTTCCTGCTTTCATCCTGCACGCTGATTGGTCTGACTTACTGTCTGTCAAAGCACTGAGTCAGTGTAGATGAAGTCACACACAGTGAAGAGCTGCAGCCTCAGAGAGTCAAGAACAGGACATCATTTCAGTGAGCCAGGAGTCCTGTGTGGTGTGTGACTGACTGTGGACACAACTTGGCAACTTGTATCTGAGCAGGAGTATATAGGGCTGGGGAGGGGGTTTGTCTGAGCACGAGTATATAGGGCTGGGGTGGGGGC
>WWET01001346.1:51296-66006 GCA_011038615.1 Limnodynastes dumerilii | reverse complement strand
TTTTTTTATAAAATTTCTTTTATTTCAGCTATATTGAAGTTATCAGACAAAATAATAGAGAACAATTATGTTTACCCTGAACACATAATATATAATGTTTTCTTTCAGAGTAATGAGATTAGTTATTGTTAACATTTCTCCAACAAAAATACAATGAGTGTTGCTGTATTGCTTAGGCTGTGTGTAGGAAGACATTTTGGCATTATGTTAAAATGTTTCATGAACTTTAGGAACTGTAAACAATGATGAAATTATGGTACACTGGCAGTAACACAAAGCAGATGTCTTCACTTATAATCTGGCCGCCTTTTGCTGTGCAGATAATGTAGATAATACTTTGCAGTATTTCCTGTATGTGTCAATGTATTTTAGCTGTTGATGATTAGTAATAAATCCTATTAATAACATTGGGAATCTCAGAGTTGAGCTTATAGCTTTTGAGGAATCTCAGAAAATTAGCTTAAACACATGAGCAGATATTCTTATGCATATAGCTATAAACACCCATACTTTCTTTTTGTAAGTCAATCTTTGTTTCTTTTAGGGCAGGGTTCACCAACCTCAGTCCTCAGGGACCACTAACAGTGCATGTTTTCCAGGTCTCACTGCTGGAGCACAGGTGTGTTCATTACTAACTGTCACATTTTAAAATCTCCACAGGTGCTGCTCATTATATCACTTGTGATTTTTTAAGGAAACCTAGAAAATATGGACTGTCAGTGGTCCCTGAGGACTGAGGTTGGGGAACACTGTTTTAGGGGATAGACACACTTATGCTCCAAAAGAGTGATCGATGAACAATATAAATATTTAGGAAGCAGAAAGAACGCTGCATTAAGGGCCATATTCAGACCCCCGGAAGTATTGCATATACGTCCGGTGTTTACCGAAATTGTATACTGCGCATGCGTAGTAATTTTTTAACGTAATCTACGTATCTTTTCGGTACGTAGATTGCGTATATGCGGGCTTTACACAAGCATCTAGAGTAGGTTGCCATATAGGGGCAGGCAGGGCTGTAACAAGGCTGTGCAATAGGGGCGGCCATCCAGGCTGCAATGCTTAAGGGGGCGCCAGTAAGTTAATATTTAATGTTAAAATGATTTGGAATTCAGAGTCAAGGGGGCATCATTTTTCCTTTTTGCCCCTGGCACTAAAATCTCTAGTTACGGCTCTGGGGCAGGACTGACTCCGGCTATAAGGAAGAAGCGGAAATATTTTACATTGTTTAAAGTATCAAATGCATCATCAAACACAACCAAGGTCTGCATGCAGTGGTAAACCAAAGATAGTAGTTGTTTGAAGCTGAAATAAATATTTATGTACGTACAAAGTTCTATGTAATCTGAACGTGTTCGATCCCTGGACAAGGTATTATCTGTGCAAAGTTTGTATCTCCTTCCTGTGCTCCAGGTGCTCTGGTTTCCTCATGTCCAAAACTAGTAGGTCAATTGGATACTGAATAAAATGAACCCACGTCTGTGTGTATGTGTGTGTCCATCTGTGTCTGTGTGTGTGTATGTGTGTGTGTGTGTGTGTGTGTGTGTGTACGCGCACGTATGTGTGTGTGTGTATGTATATGCCAGGAAATTTATACTCTGAGCTCCAATGGGGCCGGAAATGTTTGCTTAAACATAAGCAGCATGCGCATTATTTGAAGGTCTATAAAACCTGTTAATAAATAATAAATAAAATGATAAGTACTGTAAGTAAAAGGCCATATAGTAAAAGAGAAGATTAAACCTCATAGACCTTTACAGGGAGCACCATAAATGACATCCCCATGTGCAAATTCAGTTAACAGAAAAATAAAATGAGAAAGGTCTTTATTTCAAGGTAAAGATAAAATAACAATAAAGATTACAATAAAATATTACATTTATTAATAATCATTGGTACCTTTTTGAGCAATTAAAAAAGAACCCAATCCCACTGTGTCTAAAACTTTCTTAAATGTAGAAAAATAGCAATTACAATGCAATCCTTTTTTACTTTTTAGAAGGATTGGACATGATTCAGACTCTGCTGGCGCTGCGTTCAGACCACTGCTGAGGACTGATTGAACATCAGCATAGAGCAGCGTGCGTGTTAAGTAAATACCTACAAGGGTGCGATGTCTAGCCAGAAGCAGTAGAGGTTCAGCAGAGCCCTAAGTGGTGGTAACAGACTGGGCTGCAGACTTCTAGCAGGTTGCAGTCCCCGGTGGCAATTCTTGGTATCTGGCAGACTAACACTTATTGTACTGAACTGTGCTGGTTGGAAGGAATGGAAGGGAACACACAAGAACAAGAGAAAAAAACAAGGAAAAATCAGGAGCAAACAATAAAGAACAATCAGACTTCAAAAAGATCTTTTTACAATTGGTCCGAAAATATAGTTTAATATTCAGATATCCCCTTTTCCCAATCCGTGGAACATCTTCACATACACATCTTCTTTTCATAAAAGTTCTAAATCTTTTCTTTGTAATTAGGTCAAAACTCTCAAGTAATTCCCTCAGAAAAAGAAAATCAGAAATAATATCAAATAATCAAAATAATATAATCTGTTTTAGCATTCAACTTTCAAAATCATAGGAATGCACTCACATTTTATATGCATTGTATCTTGCATTCCAGCACATCAAACAATCCTTCTTCTTTATCGATGTATGACTTTCCTCCTACTGGGGTCCTATACTCTAAAGCAGCTGTTCTCAACCTTTTTTCCAGGAATACCAGTTACTTGCTATGGAATCAGGTAAAGTACCACTTTGCATATACATACCCACTGTCTATATGGATATTTGTTTTTTTTATTTACATATATTTGTAATGATACGGAGGTACATTTTTTTTTTACATTTTACATTCAGACCCCCCCAGTTTTTTTATTTAATATCCCCCCTGCCATCTGATCTCCTTGTTAAAATACAAGTATAGCTGCTACCCCCTTACAACATTGCGTAGTGTCCCAAACTACCATCAGACAGTGGTCCAAGTACCACCAGTGCTGTTCTAAAGTAATATAGCCAGACAACCAAGAAACCCCAATAATGCAGTATCAAACTAATGATTAATAACATGCAGGCAAAGCAATCACATTTTCAAAGGTTCAAATTTGTACCTGCTGTCCGACCCTCAGCATTGTCCACTATATATGTAGTCAATAAATATGTATTGGGCAGTACAGTTTCTCAGTAAGTAGCACTTGTGGCTTACAGCACTGTGGTCATGAGTTCAGTTCCCGGACTAAGTCTTATCTGTGTGGAGTTTGTATGTTCTCCCAATCTCTGTGTGGGTTTCCTCCGGGTGCTCCGGTTTTCTCCCACACTCCAAAAATATGCTGGTAGGTTGAATAAATTAGCCATAGCGTGTGTGTGTGTGTGTGTCGGTGTTGGGGAACTGTTAAATAGTCTCTGTAAAGTGCTACATAATCTGAGAGCGCTATATAAAAACCTGTTAATAAACAAATAATAGTCAAGGTAAGGTGACAAGACAAGAATCTTTTATTATACTTTACAATAAAGTAGTTAGCGTGTATTGAAAACTGTGTTACCTGCCACTAGGATGTGCCTCCAGATGTTTTTCTTAGAGTTCATAAGGATTTATTATTAAAATTGCACAACAATAAAAGAACCTTAGATAAAAGACCATACAAATTCAGATTTTATATGGATTGGGAAGAGTGGATATCTGAATATTGAACTATATTTTTGGACCAATTTTGAAAAGATCTTTTTGAAGTCTGTTTCTTTTCCTTCTATGTGGTGACTAGTTTAGCTCCAGGCCACTTAATTTGGGTAATTGATTCATTGATCCAGACCTACGTGCGCTAGAGATTTTACACCAGCCACTGACGCAAAATCGCCCATTAGTATTTACTGCGCATACGCGCGGCAGATGTTACGCCACATAACTCTGAACATCCGTACCATCAGCATAACTATGAACGAAGGGGCGGGTCATCCATACGACACCCATAGTTACGTTTGGTAGGAGGAGGGAGGCATTTAAATCGTACAGTATGGGCCGGGTTAGGCCGTTACATACGTGCATCCATTACGTACGTCAGTAGTTACGCTTTGAAAAGTTAAGGTAGGGTTAGGGAAGCGTAAAACAGCCAAAGTTCATAACAGCGAGGGGAGCGCCTAGGGGAGTGCATAGAAAATACGCTACCGTAAACACGCTAACGTAAAAAACACATAGGTCTGAATCTACCCCATTGTTGTTATTTTGTGTATATCCTAGGTTTCTTCTCCGAGGGTTCTTTTTGGTGGGTGTATTTCTTGTTGAAAGACCTTCAGACTTAGGTGGGAATAGCTGCTTTTAGTGGGAAGCACAATAGGTTTGTTTTTCTAATTGTTTGATAAAGAACAATCGCTGGAAAAATGTACTGGCAACACACTACAGGAACTCTACAACCAGCAGCGTGTGCATGAGCTGCTGGTTATTTACAGGGACAGATCATTTCCATCTATCATTGCTTTATGAAAGGAAATTTCGTTTTCACACCTCTTCTCAGTAACTAGTGTTCCACAGGCTGTTGGCACCACTTTCTGTAATTTCACGTCAGCCTCTTAAACAAATAAGAGACATCACTTTTTAACCTAACATTAATAACTAGGACCTCTTGATAGAACTTTTGAGGAGTATAAAATGTATTATGACATCTGTGTATTTGTAGCAGATGATTCAATTCATTTGGGGCTTAATATGGGCATTAGCACGACCATTCAATTAAAGCCTGCCAAGCACATGTGCCAACTATTAGTAACTTTTGACCTTGGTTTTTTGGCTGCATTGTATCTTAGCATTCAGGCAGAATGCATATTCAGCACTGCAAACAAAACAATTGGATACCGGATTCACTTAGAAAATGTATGCGGAAATAACAAGCCAAATGCATTAAAGTCATCAATAATTATTGTGTTTAAATATTTATTTTATTTTACTATTATTAATAAATTATAAATGATAAATCCTGATGGCATTTACTTCTATAAAATTTTAACAGGCTTTTTTCTGCCTTTTAAAGTTATAGGTCTGGATTCACAGTTACGCATGCGTAGTAGCTTATTTACGCTATCTACATACCATTTCTGTATGTAGATTGCGTAAGCGCAGTCTAAAGACCGCGCTTACTCAATCTACGTACAGGTACGTAGATAGCGTAAATAAATGACTATGCATGCATAGTAGCTCAATTCTTAAAAAATGTACGTAAGACGAAAACTACGTAATTGTTATTCCGGACTATATTTAAGTAGGAAATATTCTTCTTGCATAGTGGCTTCTCCTAGCGCTGACAACCAGCAGATGAAGGACCCTGCAGAGACGTCTCTGGAAACGGGGCAGTAGATTCTGATGCATCGCTGCTTCCTCTGTTCGATTTTTTACATACTGATGGGTGGTATTAATTTCATTCTGTCCAACAATTATTTTAACTTCAATGGACAGTTCTACATCCAACAACGGGGCACAGCTATGGGCACCAGGTTTGCTCCATGCTACGCTAACCTCTTTCTGGCGGAGTGGGAGGATAATGTCCTTTTCCAAGCAGGAGCAAACCTGGTGCTCTGGAAGAGGTACATCAATGATAGTGTGGCAACTGCAGTTTAATGCCAAAAAATGCAATATCATGCACTTGGGGCACAAAAACCCAAAGGCTCAATATTTCCTTAATGCCATTACATTAGAATCTACTATTTCCAGTGACTTAAAGGTAGCCAACCAATGTAACAAAGCATTGAGAAAGGCAAGTCAGATGCTTGGTTGCATAGGGAGAGGAATTAGTAGCAGAAAGAGAGAAGTAGTGATGCCCCTTTATAAATCATTGGTACGCCCTCACCTAGAATACTGTGTTCAGTTCTGGAGGCCATATCTCCAGAAAGACATAAATACATTAGAGACCGTGCAAAGAAGAGCAACTAAAATGGTACATGGCCTTTGTAACAAATCATACCAAGAAAGGCAAGAGGAACTAAACATGTATAGCTTGGAGCAGAGAAGGGGATAAATACTCTGCTATGGTGACAAACATATTACACTAGGGAAGCTCTTCTTCTTCTCTTTTTTTAAGTACTCATGTGAAGCATCAGGATACGTCAGTGGAATTCTGGTGTATTGGAGATAAAGAAATCACCTATATGCACAAAGCCCAAGGGGCAAAATTGTGAGTAGGAGTAATTTGGATAAATACTCTGCTATGGTGACAAACATATTACACTAGGGAAGCTCTTCTTCTTCTCTTTTTTTAAGTACTCATGTGAAGCATCAGGATACGTCAGTGGAATTCTGGTGTATTGGAGATAAAGAAATCACCTATATGCACAAAGCCCAAGGGGCAAAATTGTGAGTAGGAGTAATTTGGATAAATACTCTGCTATGGTGACAAACATATTACACTAGGGAAGCTCTTCTTCTTCTCTTTTTTTAAGTACTCATGTGAAGCATCAGGATACGTCAGTGGAATTCTGGTGTATTGGAGATAAAGAAATCACCTATATGCACAAAGCCCAAGGGGCAAAATTGTGAGTAGGAGTAATTTGGATAAATACTCTGCTATGGTGACAAACATATTACACTAGGGAAGCTCTTCTTCTTCTCTTTTTTTAAGTACTCATGTGAAGCATCAGGATACGTCAGTGGAATTCTGGTGTATTGGAGATAAAGAAATCACCTATATGCACAAAGCCCAAGGGGCAAAATTGTGAGTAGGAGTAATTTGGATAAATACTCTGCTATGGTGACAAACATATTACACTAGGGAAGCTCTTCTTCTTCTCTTTTTTTAAGTACTCATGTGAAGCATCAGGATACGTCAGTGGAATTCTGGTGTATTGGAGATAAAGAAATCACCTATATGCACAAAGCCCAAGGGGCAAAATTGTGAGTAGGAGTAATTTGGATAAATACTCTGCTATGGTGACAAACATATTACACTAGGGAAGCTCTTCTTCTTCTCTTTTTTTAAGTACTCATGTGAAGCATCAGGATACGTCAGTGGAATTCTGGTGTATTGGAGATAAAGAAATCACCTATATGCACAAAGCCCAAGGGGCAAAATTGTGAGTAGGAGTAATTTGGATAAATACTCTGCTATGGTGACAAACATATTACACTAGGGAAGCTCTTCTTCTTCTCTTTTTTTAAGTACTCATGTGAAGCATCAGGATACGTCAGTGGAATTCTGGTGTATTGGAGATAAAGAAATCACCTATATGCACAAAGCCCAAGGGGCAAAATTGTGAGTAGGAGTAATTTGGATAAATACTCTGCTATGGTGACAAACATATTACACTAGGGAAGCTCTTCTTCTTCTCTTTTTTTAAGTACTCATGTGAAGCATCAGGATACGTCAGTGGAATTCTGGTGTATTGGAGATAAAGAAATCACCTATATGCACAAAGCCCAAGGGGCAAAATTGTGAGTAGGAGTAATTTGGATAAATACTCTGCTATGGTGACAAACATATTACACTAGGGAAGCTCTTCTTCTTCTCTTTTTTTAAGTACTCATGTGAAGCATCAGGATACGTCAGTGGAATTCTGGTGTATTGGAGATAAAGAAATCACCTATATGCACAAAGCCCAAGGGGCAAAATTGTGAGTAGGAGTAATTTGGATAAATACTCTGCTATGGTGACAAACATATTACACTAGGGAAGCTCTTCTTCTTCTCTTTTTTTAAGTACTCATGTGAAGCATCAGGATACGTCAGTGGAATTCTGGTGTATTGGAGATAAAGAAATCACCTATATGCACAAAGCCCAAGGGGCAAAATTGTGAGTAGGAGTAATTTGGATAAATTCCCTATTATTGTGTAAAACATATTGCACTAGGGGAGTCTTTCTTTTTCATATTCTTTTATGTACCCGTGTGGAGCATCAAATCTATAGGATACACTAGTGGAGGAAGAAGAGACCAGACACTTCACGATTCTCTATAAGTCTACAAACCAAGAGGAGGAAAAGTGTAATGTAATACATAAAGTGTCACTTCTAAACTACTTGGAAACATATCACACTAGGGTCTGTCTTTGTCTTTTTTCCCTTATGTGAAAGAAAATCTCCACAAACTGATTGAAGAATCATATGAAATCAAATCTATAGGATACACTAGTGGAGGAAGAAGAGACCAGACACTTCACGATTCTCTATAAGTCTACAAACCAAGAGGAGGAAAGCGTGAGTGTAATACATAAAGTGTCACTTCTAAACTACTTGGAAACATATCACACTAGGGTCTGTCTTTGTCTTTTTTCCCTTATGTGAAAGAAAATCTCCACAAACTGATAGAAGAAGGGAATTATATGAAGATCAAGGGATAACAATCACTTATAAGACTGTTGGAAATTAAGAGGACTGGTTGGACATTATACCTTACACACTTATATTTGTACTATTATACTGTATCGAGCGCAGTTATATCTCTTTCCTCATTTGTGTATATTGTATGTTTTGAGTTAGATTATCCCCTTTGGAGATTGTCCCTCTCTTACATAAAAGGAAAAAGTGGAACTTTTCCTCTATAGAGTTTTATAACAGCTGCTGAAAGGAAGCGCGGGTAATCATATCTTTTTTATATTATTATCTTAGGACCTACAATATATGTTATAATAATTTTACATCTATTTTTATTATTCCTCAGAATTTTAGTCTATCTAGACCTCAGTCCCCATCAGTAGCTCTCCTGTTCCCAATGAGTGTCATTTCTTTAAAATTGTTCCCTTTTTTCCCATAGGGTAATTATCCCCCCTCCCCATTATGTTAACTGGATGGTTTAGTAACGTCGGACCTATTTATGGTATATATTATATAATTGTATTTATTTTTAGTTTCCCCTCTTACCATATATTTTAAATATGGCCCAATTTGGGAATTTCTCCTTTTCCATATTTTAATTATTTTAATTGTAATTTTATATTTATTATTGATAGGAATATCTACTCTAAATGCGCTTTATAAGTTCACATTATTATTTATTATTTAATATTAATAGGAGTATCTACTCTAAATGCATTTTATAAGTATTTACATTAGGTACTTATTGTGTATGTATTCACTGTAATCCGTTTATTGTTCATTTCCAACACCCATGATTACTTATGGTCATCCCTTGCACTTTATTAACTCCAGGTGTTCATTGTATATGTATTTATTGCCTTTTTAAATATGCCTGCAATTTTGTTTACATCATCACCATGGTAACACATCGGTAATGCATATATGTTTTGTTTTTCACAAATAATATTGTATGGCTGTTATAGGTTTAGCTTTCTATTTTAAAAGTGCTTTTTGGAAGTGTCAGTATGCGTTTTAAAAAGAAATAGTTATTTTCATCTGTGACCTGCGACTTGGAAGTCCCGATCACGTGCCCGCGTCATCCAATCCATGAGGGAGTGATTGAATAAACGGCAAGAAGATTCACCATGCCGCACAGGACTTTGAGAAAGAACTGAGAATGAGTTTGAAACGCGTCAGCAGGCGGCGGCTGGAACTCTCATTCTCATCCAGGTTAAACAGTAGCATTTCCGTGGCATCTCTTCACCCGGGTTTTTGTCAACATCTTTAGCAGCTACCACGGACTCCCTGTTTCATTATTCCATCACCCTGGACTATCAGTCCCTTTTGTTCTATGGAATTGTTTTTATGTGGTCTTATGTTATAATAATAAATGTTAAACTTTTATTTCCTTCTCCATTTAACCCCGTGAGGGGAGATAGGGGGTTTTCACATTCACCACCAGCTTATTCCAGCATCTAGTGTCATTCATTCTAACACTGTCCACTTTAACAATTAGTGTTAATTAATTACTGACACTTCCCACTGTGGGTCCCTTAGCGCTTTTTGAATTGTTACCTCTTTCTTTTCTGCTTCTATACTGGTGGGTGAGTCTCTAGTATCTTTCACTCACAACTGCATTTCAGAAGCAGTGGGCATCCTATGGGAGACGTCATATAATAATGGAAAGGAGACAGCTATTAAAAACCGTTTTGTTTTTTTTCTAACGTGGACAAGTACTTTATTCCTTTAATGCACTTTCATATCCCTATTCCAATATTAGTTTTCCCAGTGTAACTCCGCTTTAATTTTTCATGCAGCTGGATCCTAGATCAAAAGATACAAAGGAATCTGCACAGGCATAACCCTTACATCTGGGTGGGATGAGAATGCAAAGTTCTGATTGGTGAGCATAAATGAATGTTGATGCACAGGGCCGCCTTCAGAATTTGTGGGGCTTGGGACACACCAATGGGGCCCCGCCCCCTAGGTGACATCATTAGTGACATCACGTGGGTAGGGCCCCGCAGACCTGCTTTACCATCTGCCCGGTGCACAGGGAAATTCTTCCTTGTGTATTGGCCCTGTAATGATGGTGGGCCCCCAACAGCTGCGGGCCTGGGACAGTCATCCCGACTGTCCCCCCCTGATGGCGGCCCTGTTGATGCACATTACAAAAAAAGCATCCATGCCAACAGAAACTGTGGAAAACTCATAGGTGTGGATTTAGTCTATTATTGTTATTGGGCCTGATCCAGACCTCTGTGTGTGTTCCACATGTACAGAGGTCTGGAAGTCCGCATGGAAGAGGGAAGTAAACTCATGTCACTCCCCTCTCTTGTGCAGTGTTTGCACTGCAATAAGGCTACCTTAGGTCTCCCGCTGATCTGCATGGAACTCAGTGGCGTATCTACCATGGGTGCAGAGTGTGCAGTGCACACCAATTTATGCTCACCAATCACGCAAGCCTGACATCCCCGCGTGATGCCCGCGCACTGTTGGGAACGGTAGGCTGGTTGAGACCGTCACCGTTTGTATAGATATAGATGGGGTTGGGAAGAAGAAGGGGGGCCCGTCTGGGGAGGGGGGGCCTGTGTGGGGGGTCTGCACACGGGCCCCTTCATTTCTAAAAACGCCCCTGATGGAACTGCTTTAACCAATCCCTACTGTATAATTGAAATGTCCCTCCTCACCCACCTTACAGAGTTTGGGGCTGATTCAGAGTTGCACTTACATCTTTTTTTTAGGTGTAAGTGTAGACCTGAGCAATAACATGTTGGATTGCAAGGGGGGGCAAATTTACATTGTGAAACCAGAATCAGAATTAAGAAGTGAAGTTTCTAAGCTCAACTCTATTTTATAGAATAAACATAAAGCTATGCAGTATGTGAGATCTATGTGCAAATGTAATGTATTTTCCCTGCATGCAAAAGATTTAAAATGAATGAGCTCCCCTTACTTTGCAAAATGGTTTAGCCGAGCTGTACCCTTGCACCTGTTTTGCACTTGCTGCCAAACTCTGAACCAGCCCCTTTATCTGTCATGCAATATGGTTCACTACATAATGAGGATACTATGAATACCAAATACTACAGCATCTATTAAACAAAGGAACTGTCGAAATAACATTATCCCTGCTTTTTTTTATTTTTTTTAAGTGACTTATCATCGTTAATCAACCACCCATCCATGCAGTTTGCCAATGTTAATATATTTCTATTTTTATGATTAATTAAGGTATTCATAAGGAGCCGTATTCAGAGATCCATTTTCGATTGGGAATTGCACGCGTATTTTTAGGATCAGATCAACCGCGCATGCGTAGTAACTTTATTTACGTCTTTAACGTAGACTATACACACGGAAGTGCCTAACGGACATATATGTGAATTGCACATGGGGACATACGCACGGAAATCCGACTCATGGGAAAATTTGGGAGAGGGGAGTGTCAGGGTTGTTGGTGGGTGTTTCCTTGCTCCAGCTGTGCGTATAATTGCGTACATTAAAAAAAACGGTTCTTCAGATTTTCAGATTAACATGGTCATTTTTATTTATTTGTTTTTTCAATAATTGCGGGGTAGATCCAGAACTACGTCCGTCTTCCATAGACGGACGTAATTCAATAAACAATAGCTACTGCGGATGCGTAGTAGCTATTGTACGTAATCTGCGTATCGTTTCGATACGTAGATTGCGTATATGCGGTCTTTTAGACCGCATATACGCAATCTACGTATGGAAACAATGGGAAAGGGGAGGTATGTACCTAGAGTAGTAAGGGCGAGCCAGGTGCCCTCTGCACTATCCAGACTTCTACATTGTCCCCATTACACCTGAGAATGTGGTAGAAGTTTAGGCAGGGGTTTGCAGTCGGATTTACTAACCTCCCCATGGATACAGCACAGGATCCCTTCTGCTGCTGCAATCGGAGCTATGAGTGCAGCATAATCACAGGTCAGGAACCAGTCCATAAAGCTAAAAAAAAAATGTAGTGGTCATTGAAACATTACCACTGTGTGTCATAACAATATGTCCACAATCTGCATGTTCATGGGGGATATAATGTTCATGGGGGGTTATAATGAAATTCAGATCCACATTTTGGATGTTAGATATGAGTAATATTTTTAGGGTTAAGGGTCACTCTGGATGTACTAAGCACTCCTCTAATGAGTCTTTACATTAAATAGTTCACAGTTCTCTAAGGAATTTATTGCGACTTGGGCATTTAATATCTTCCATAAATTGTGTCATGGCATTAAGTAGGATGGATTGAGGTTTTATACATATAGATCAACTGACTAATACATCGACCAAGTACATAAATCATCTAAAATTACCATCAAAGTAATACTCTTTCATTGCATTGGATGTGGTTTGCCAGCACAATGGTCTTTGTTTTGCAAAAGACCAACGTACCACAACTGAAAGGAGTCATTCACTGAAAGGTACCTTGTTTTAGCTAACCTTACCCTTAACCCTCTCCTTGCCCTCCATTTCCTGCAGCCTAAACCTAACTTTCCCCTTCTTCAGCCCTGTCCGAACCCTGCAGTCCAACATTCCATGGCTCATATTGACACCTAAAGAGCAGACACTTCTTAGGTGCGTATCCTTAGTAAAGGACCTACTATGCATGTGTAGTAGGTCCTTTAGGCAATCTACATACCAGTTAGATACGTAGATTGCCTCCGTGCGGTCTTTAAAGAGTTTTTTAAGTAGAAAGAGGCAGCGTAATGCCACCTCCAGGAGGGATTGGGTAGAAATGGGAGGGGAGGGATTTAGATTAGCCGGAGACGACGGGGGGGAGTTGCATGGATAGTTAAGGTAGCCCTATGGCTTTTAGGTACCAAAAGGTACCTAAAAACATGGGGGGCATAATAGGTGTAGGATGGGTGAGATAGGTGTGGATCTGTCCGCACCTAACTCACCCGGATCTGTGGATATGGTCCCATGCCCCGCAGTTTAACCCTAACCTTTCCCTTAAGAACTAACCCTAACCTTACACCTGCCGTAGCCACCGCAGCCTAACCCAATTTTACCCGCCACAACCAGCCTGTAGCTATTGGGAAAGGGGAATTAGGTTCCCATTTCCTAATAGCAATTCTCTATCTATTAATATTATTTACATTCTATTTATATTTCATATTGACTTTCTTGTTTATTTATAACAAACACTTTTGGCCAAAGAAATGGAGACCTAACCACTCCGATAACTAAAGTCTCAGCTGTTTTACACAACATACCTTTAAATTTTTAAGTAAAGTGACCCGTAAACAAGAGAAGCCGCTGGCTTAGAGTTTTATAAGCATCTAGTAGAAGTTCATTTGTTAGAAGTTTTTTTTCGTTTTTTATAAGTGACTATGAAGATAAAAAGTCTAATTAACTGCACATTCGCTCTGCAGGATCAGAAGACGGCTGCTTTTATCACCAATAACACAGATGATTGAACATGATACTTAAAAAAAAAAGGGATTACATTAAGGTTGATCTGTGTAGCATTAATCTGTCAGGCGAAAGCCTGGGAATATACATAGTATGTCTCCTGAAAGTGTAAAATACATGTACTGTAAGCTATAAAGTAAAATATCAGAAAATATTACTATATAAGTATCAGAAAATAAAATCATTATTATAGAGTTCTAATTTAAATGCAGGAACATCCAATTGCAGAAATGTACAGGCATTGAAGCTTTTGTTCCCTATAGGTCCATCTAAGGGGGTTCACCATAAACCATTATTATATTTGCGCCTCCATCAAATTTTGAAGGAGCATTACAGTGTTGTTATATATTATTAAGTATTTTATTTTCATAGAATAAGCATTTCTTGGATCAGCAGCTGATCAACAATTTTGTAAGCCTTAAGGGGTGCCTCCTAAGGTGAGCTCAATTTAAAACACATGTTATATGACCCAATGTAGGGGCTCTCATTGTTAGAGTTAGGACCACCACAGCAGAAAGGCCTTGATAGTGGCTCTTGGTTTGTCATTTATTTGCAAATGTATGTAACAAAAGTTTCTGCGTTTTATGTTACAGATAGAATGGTATAGTCTGTTACTGGTAATGGCAATGTTGCTGGACATTCTCTATCCTGTGTGTATGTTACAGATAGAATGGTATAGTCTGTTACTGGTAATGGCAGTGTTGCTGGACATTCTCTATCCTTTGTATTTATTACAGATAGAATGGTATAGTGTGTTACTGGGTAATGGCAGTGTTGCTGGACATTCTCTATCCTTTGTATATATTACAGATAGAATGGTATAGTTTGTTACTGGGTAATGGCAGTGTTGCTGGACATTCTCTATCCTGTGTGTGTATGTTACAGATAGAATGGTATAGTCTGTTACTGGTTATGGCAGTGTTGCGGGGACATTCTCTATCCTGTGTGTATTTTACAGATAGAATGGTATAGTGTTACTGGTAATGGCAGTGTTGCTGGGACA
>WWET01001346.1:26654-40009 GCA_011038615.1 Limnodynastes dumerilii | reverse complement strand
GGGGGGGGGGGGGGTGGATGGTGTAATGTGTGGAGAGGGATGTAACAGGAGTCTAATACATCATATGGGGAAAGGTATAATATTTCCAGGAGAAGTGTAATATGTAATTTGGGGAGTAGGATGTATCTGAATGGGGGAGGTATAATAAATAATTTGAGAAGAGGAAAATTAAATCTTGAGCCTAAAATTAACCTGAACTGAGCCATACATATAAATATTACGCTAATTGTTATATTTTTTTTAAAGCTAAATATTTTGGACTAAGTAAATGAATCATTTTTGCAAAGTGGTACTTCACCCGGTTCCTTAGCGGGTAAGTGGTACTCAGCAAAAAAAGGTTGAGAACCCCTGCACTAGAGCAATCCCCAAAATTCTTCATGATTTTTTGCTAAAGCCCAAACAATATCGGCGCCATACACTACACTATTTTCAGCCGATAATCATCAGAAAATGTAAAAAACCCCCTTAGATTTCTCATCTACTTTTATTGTCCCAAAAAAAAAAAATTGAATTTGTCCATAGACCTGCCAATAATTTTCATTTCCCGTGCTAACGTCACCAGTATTTTATCGGTGAAGATTTCCTGATTATCGTGATTGACGTATTATTAATACACTGTGTGATTTTACATGTTATCGTCTGCTTTGGCCCGATTTAAATCAAACATGTCAAAAGATCAAATAATCATTTAAAAGGTTCCTGGACGATTATAGGATGATCAGCGAAAAAATCGATACCATACACTTGAACAATAACTCGCCCAATAACACAATAATTGCAAGATCAGGTCGATAATCGTTCTAGTGTATTGCCAGCTTAAGGGGCATTTTCTGAACGTTAGGATCAGCCCCCAGGTGTTTGTAAAGAGTAGAAGTTGTCAGTGACTGGTGGATGAGTGAGGCTGTTGAGGTATAAGACTAAGAAATCAAGAATAGAGGGGGGAGAGTTTTAAATTTTCAATCTGTTATAAAGAAGATAGCAATGCCCCTCAACAGAACTTTAGAGCAGTGCTTCTCAACCAGTGTGCCAGGAGATGTTGCTAAGTATGCCACGGCACAATGCCTCCAACAGTAGAAAAAGCACTAGAAGACCTTGCCATAAGAAAATAATTTCACCATTTGTTCCACACTCCGCCCACACCCTGCCCCCAACCAGCCTGCTTCCGGGCCAAGCACATGATCGGGATACTGGAGAGGCTGCAGACACATGATGGGGATACTTGAGAGGATGCAGTCACATGAATAGTGATACTGAGGACGCTGCAGACACATGATGGGGGAATACTGGGGATGCTGCAGACACATGATGGAGGATACTGGAGAGGCTGCAGACACATGATGGGGGATACTGGGGATGCTGCAGACACATGATGGGGATACTGGAGAGGCTGCAGACATATGATGGGAATACTGGAGAGGCTGCAGACACTTGATGGGAGATACTGGGGACGCTGCAGACACATGATGGGGGATACTGGAGAGGCTGTAGACACATGATGGGGATACTTGAGAGGCTCCAGTCACATGAATAGTGATACTGAGGACGCTGCAGACACATGATGGGGGATACTGGTGACGCTGCAGACACATGATGGAGGATACTGGAGAGGCTGCAGACACATGATGGGGATACTGGGGAGGCTGCAGACACATGATGGGGATACTGGGGAGGCTGGAGACACATGATGGGGGATACTGGGGAGGCTGGTGACACATGAATAGGGATACTGGGGAGGCTGCAGATATGTGATGGGGACTACTCGGGAGGCTGGAGACACATGATGGAGGAAACTGGGGGCTGGAGATACATGATGGAGCTATCATGGAGGCTGCAGACACATGATGGGGCCTACTGGCTAACATAGTTAATATTAGTTGTAAGAAAAAAAGTTATTAGCTGCGATGTTAAATTTATAAAAAAAAATTAAATTTTTTTGTATGTACTTTCTTTATTCCTCCTTTTTTTGTATATTTTGCTTTTGATGTGCCGCAGAATTCTGGGAAGGGCTTAGGTGTGCCGAGGGTGAGAAAAGTTTGAGCAGTACTGCTTTAGAAGGGCAGGAAAAAGATTCATGTAATCAAGGTAGCGAGTCTAAAGTGAAAGGAGACTGTACTTTCATTACACTATTGCATAGACTCCTGATAATGAAGCTTGTGCTGTGGACATTGTAAAGGGGCCTCACATAGTTCTGTCTATAATGGTGCTAGATTTCTGTAGCTGAATTTTCTATAAAACCAACACATGGAATATGGGCCCTGAAATGTCAGAGTTTATATTCAATGGAAAATGAATTTATTTTAAATGAATGATCTTCTTTTGCAATGCTTTATGCATATCAACATTGAATATATAATGTGTTCTGTACATTTGTTCAATGAACCAAACAGACAGATTTCTGCCCTATATTAATTGCTGTCCTTGTCAATAGTCCTTCAGGATAATGTGAGTGGAGACATTTCTTAAGCAAGCTGGGTGCTTCACAAGTACAATTCATTCAATATCAATAGCGTGTCATAGAATACCTTTCTGTTCCAGCAGTGTCTGCATATTGCACATTACTATGGTGCATTCCAACATCCCTGGATCGCACCCAGCTCCTAATTGAGGTTTCATTGAGACTGTGTACTGTGCGTAACTACAGCTCCCATCAATGGCTCTGTTGTGTTTAAAATTTGGATCAAATTTGCATTCACTTCCAGTATTGTAGTTTCCTTTTTCCCCATTTATTTCTATGTGATAGTAAAACCGCCAGACATCTTGATAAAGGTAAGAAGCCATTATTTAAAGTCTATTAGGTGTTATGTCCTACATTTACCCCTACAGGTAACCTGACAGTTGTAATGGATATCAGATTTATCACAGTTTGTTAACAGCTGGCCATTTCCTGTGTTTATTGGAGCCAGTAAAGGGCGAATTTAAGATTACAAAGGAATTGCAAAAACATTAATGTTCTTTGTAAAATCATTTACAAGATAGGAAACTATATAAAGGATTTAGGACCAGTTTAATCAGATTATTTTTCATATGGTGTTTGAGCAATGTAAATGAAAGCAATTGTTATTAAACTAAACTATTAAAATAAATGGCAACATTCCCAGATATATATGTTACAACTGTAACAAAAAATCAACAATATGTAAATCTTATAGCAATGTACTGCTGTTAGTAAATTAATACAAGCTGTGACTGTGTGATGCATGTTCCATCTTCTGGCAAAAATAGGTACTGCAGTCACTCAGATATCTGCAGTCACCCTGATTTAAACATGAGCTATAAATAATATTGATATTACCACCTGCAGCACTCTCTTTATTTCCTTAAAGGGACAGATTCAATTTCCGGCGGCATTTTAAAAAATATTGCGTCTCAAAAAAATATGACGCCTTCGCCGGCATTTGAACGATAAAAATTCGCATATTCAATTTTTTTTTACCGCTGCGCAAAAAGAGCAGGCAGCGAAGGGGAAATTTAACGGGAAAAAAAGAAAAACCTTTTTTTAAACGTAGCAATTCACTTCCTGTTAGCAGGAAATGCCCGGCGCTGATGACAGGTTATTGGCCAGTGTCTGAAATATCGTTCTGCTAGCAGGAAGTGATTTGCGACGTTCCCAAAAAGTTTTTTTTTTACCAAGGCACCTGTGCAGCGGCCCCTGGCTGGCAGGGCATGTTGCTGCATGCCCTGGCATCCATGGGCATGCTGATGCTTGTAGTTCTACAAGCATCAGCATGCCCTGTCGGGACACAAAACAGGGCAGCGTTAAAAATCCGCACCTCTCATAGGGGCGAATTTTGAATTAACGCTATTGGTAAAAAAATGGCTTATTTTTAACGCTGCAAAATGATTGAATAGCAAAAAAAAAGCACCCAGTTATTTTGCAAAAAAAAGTGTTAAACGCTTTTAGCTCAATTGAATCGGGCCCATAGAGTATAACCCAGCTTTATATATAGCCAAAAGCAAATGTGTTTACAGTAAGGCTCGGATTTAGAGCTACGCTTCCGTCTTTTTTTTCAGACAGAAGCGCAGCAAAAAATGAGTACTGTGCATGCTCACATCGGGAATGTGCACAGAAAGTTGGGCACAAGTGTACCCATCCGTCTGTGTCTGCATCCGAAAGCACTGCGCCTGTGGAACTGGGACTTCCACAATATTTAAATGAGAAAAGGGGTGCTTTTATCATTTAAATATTATGTGCAGTGCTGTCTGGTGGCTGCTCAACAGCCTTACGCTTACACTATCCCAGGGGTGTAAAATGCACCTCTGAATAGGACGCTTTAGCGGATTTGCACTTTGAATCCGGTCCTTAAGCTGGCCATATACTAGACGATTATCTGCACAATCTCCCAATTATCAGGTGATCAGGCAAATAATCGCTCTAGTTTATGGTACAGATCAATTTTTAAAACGTCAAATAAACGCACCAGAAACGCTCTGATGCGATTATTTGATTTCCTGAATACAAATCTCACACAAGCCATGGCAAAGACTCCCATTCATGCATTGATTATTGCAGTCCATATTGCATGCAGCAGCCAGACTGACTTTGCTTGCTAAACGTTCAACCGCTTGCTAAACAGAGCTCCTCCACTCTCTACATTGGTTACCTGTATTTAACAGAATCAAATACAAAATCCTTTTGCTAACCTACAAAGCCATCAACAAATATGAGTATTGTATCAGCGCTGCAGTCCCCAAGGGCCTGATCCAGAACTACGCCCGCCGTACTAGCTACGGCGGGCGTAAGCGTAAGATCGTCTGTAAAGCCGATCTGTGCATGCGCGGGGCAGATGGAACAGCGTAGTGTCCGTAGGAACAGCGTAGTGACGCTGGAGGGGGCGTCCCCCCAGCGTTACTACGTTAAGGTTAGTGAAGGTGGGCGGGGGGAGTTAGTTTAATGAGGGAGGGAGGGATTATAGGCCAAATGCTCCTGTGCGAGCGTATTTTCCATTGCTTACGCCGGCTGAAGTTAGGGTAGCCTTCAGCCTGCTTAAGCAAGGGAAAATACGCCCGCACAGGGGGAGTGTCGAGGAGAGTAGACGCCGATACACTGTGCTTTAGTAAGCACAGTGCATCGGCGTAGTTCTGGATCAGGCCCATTGTGAGTAGGTTTTTATTCCACTCATACCTTTAAAACATTGTCAGAACTTATTACACTATATTCCTCTTTTTTATTCATTTTTCATGATAATCTCTGTAATGGCGGCCAGACCTAGGCGCAGGGCGCAGCCTCCAGCAAGGCTCAGGGATGAATCTGTGGAATTCATCCCTGGCACCCCGCAGCAGAGAAGCCGCATGGTTTCTCCTGGGGTCTCAGGTCAGCGCGCGGTACAGGGAGCCGTTGTAAGGGCTCCTCTGTCTTCAGGCCATTTACCGCGCTCCTCTGTGAGGCGGGAAAATGGCCGCTTGCGCAGCGATAATGGCGGCGGTTCCCCATCTGCGGCTGTTGTAACAGCCGTCGTTTCCCCCGCAGCTCATGTGACTGGAGCTCTGACTTCCCATCATGCAGGGGAGTCAGAGACTGTGAGTCACCGGTCCCGTTCGCGGCTGCGAAGCAGGGACCGTGTGATAGAAGGTGCTCCTTCTCAGCCTGCTGCTTCTGAGAATTTAGAAGTGGTGCAGGGGCAAGGAGTTAGTAGGAGTTTGTCCATTCTGGCACAAGCTCCTACTTATGGTTCAAATATTGTTGGAGAGGACTCTGAATCACTGTTTAGCAGTGTTTCAGAACCCTCTAGAGATGGTGCTGTGAGGGATTCTGCCCCCCCTCTTCCAATCCCTCCTCCCCCTCCTCCTCCTTATGACATTGCACAGATAGGTGGTGCTCCTATGTTGAATGTAAGGCAGCAGTTGCCTATTGGTCCCATGTTCCCAAATCAAATTCAAGCCCAATTCCCTGCCATTAATTATGGGGGTTCTGGTTCCTGGCCTTACTGGGCTGGAGCCAACCCACAAATTTTGCCCACATTCGTCCCATGGTTTCAACCCCAAATGAATATTTATGGTTCGGGGCAACAAACGCATGGGAGCGTGCAAGCAGGGGTTAATCCCTTGTTAATGCAGGGTCAGCAGTTGGTCACGTCTTCGCCGCGACAGCAGGTTATCCAGCCTGTCCCTTCGGGGGCGCTATCTGTACCAGTTAATGAGTCTTATATCATTGCAGAGTCACAGCAGGTTGCGGTAGTGGATCCGGTTCTCGAGAGTCAAGTTTCGCAAGCTGCCCCCGGAGAAGGGGAGCGGTCTGACAACAATGCTGGCGGTCTGGAAGCACAGCCTACTCCTGGAACCAGCGGTACCCAAGATCGGCAGGAGGCGGGACCTAGCACAGGTGGTGAGTTGGGCCTGGCTTCAGGCGATGATTCTGACGACACGTATTCCCTGTCCACATGTTCCTCTGATAGTTCTCGTTCGTCTGGTGAGCGTAATCGCAGGCCCCGACACTTAGGCAGGGCTATTGATAAACACCTGCAGAAGCGCGCGCAAAAGAGAGCTGATAGGGCTAGGCTTGCGACAGTTGCGCCCTTGGTCCCGGACATGGTTAATTGTGAGTACACGGCGATTATTAGGGGGGTGCGCCCACGTATGCGTAACAAGATTCGTAAAGGAAAATTTGTAGACCTGTTCTCGCTTACTGTAGATAGCGCGAAAGCATTGAAGGATGCCAAAAAGAAGGGGGCGGCGGCAGAAGAGGCCCATAGATCCTATAATAATTGGCTCGCTGGGTGGTGTACATTTATGGAGTGTTATTTGGAGACCAGGCCGGCCGAGAGTAGGAATATGCTGCGGCATCTACATCTAGTTAATGACATTCATGCAAACAAAAAAGGTTCAGCCTGGAGGAGGTATGACGAAGGTTTCAGGTTGAAGTATGATGGCTTGGCGGTCATTAAATTTCGCATAAAAGACGTCGAACTCTGGCTTGAGGTGACGCAAGACGCGGACACAGGTGCGGATAATACAGCCGCTAGAAGGTTTCAGGCTAGGGGGCGCGGAGGCGCCCCCTCAGTTGCCAGAGGAAAGTGCTTTAATTTTAACAACAGCGGCTGTCCCAAGGGGAATCGTTGCAACTTCAGGCATCTCTGCCTACGATGCAACGCCCCCCACCCAGCAAAGAATTGCACCAAGCCACCCACTTCAGCCTCCACCTCTCGTCAACCTTCTGCTGCAGCTTCGAGATCTGGCGCCAACCCCAATTAGTTTAGTTAACATGGAATTTTGGCTTGATCGGTATCCTAACAGGGTACACACCGAATTGTTAAAGAACGGTTTTCAGTATGGTTTTAAGATTCCGGTTGAAGGCTTGGTCTCGGCTAGTTTACCCCGTAACTTGCGGTCAGCTAAGAAATACCCCCTTATTCTGCAAGAAAAAATTGAGAAGGAGCTTCGCTTGGGCAGGATGTGCGGTCCTTTTGATTCACCTCCCCTGACAAATTTAATTGTATCCCCCGTAGGCGTTGTTCCCAAGAAAGTCCCTGGGAAGTTTCGCCTTATACAACATCTCTCCTACTCTCCTGGGACATCGGTCAATGATGCAATACCAGAGACAGCGTCGAGAGTCATTTATCAATCTTTCGAAGAAGCTTTGCGCTTAGTACGTAGTTTTGGCCATGGGGCGTTAATGGGTAAAATTGACGTGGAAGCTGCCTTTCGCCTTTTACCTCTGCATGTGGAGTCTTTCCGCTACATGGGTTTAAGGATGAACGGGAAGTTTTATGTTGATAAGTGCCTTCCGATGGGGTGCTCCGTCTCATGCGCCTTTTTTGAAGCTTTTAGTAGCTTCTTACATTGGTGCATTGTGACGGGCACTAAGCTCTCTGGTATTGCTCATTATTTGGATGATTTCCTAGTAATTGGCCCTGGGACATCCAACGATTGCGCCACGCTCATGTTCTCTCTTCGTGCGTTGTTTTTTCATTTTGGAGTGCCAATCGCTCCGGAAAAAACCGAAGGGCCCTCCACTTGCCTTTCGTATTTAGGCATTGAAATTGACACGGTGGAGGGCTTGTGCCGGTTACCTGCTGACAAAGTACAGCAGTTACACCGGCGCATTCGCGCAGCGAAACGGGCCAAGCGCATCACGCTCAAGCAGCTCCTTTCTTTAATTGGCTCCCTCCGATTTGCCTGCAGGGTAATTCCCTTTGGGAAGGTGTTCTGCCGCAGGTTGGAGGGAGCTTCAGCAGGTTTGCGCGACCCAGGAAGATGGATACCAGTCTCCAATGATTTTAAAGAGGATCTTGGGGTTTGGGATTCCTTCCTTGAGCGTTTTAATGGGGTGCGCATTTGGCCCTCTTCCCCCATTGCTAACGCTGAACTACAGCTGTTTACAGATGCGGCAGGAGGGTTTGGGTTCGGCGCTTTCTTCAGGGGGAGCTGGTGTGCGGAACCCTGGCCGCCAGACTGGTTCCTCTTGGGGTTGACGCGGAACCTAGTCCTCCTTGAGTTGTTCCCCATTGTGGTTGCGGTCGAGCTGTGGGCTGACCGTTTCCGCGATCGGGAAATCGTTTTTATGTGTGACAACATGGGGGTTGTGCAGGCTATAAATCGGCAGAGCGCGTCTTCGCCTCCGGTGGTTCGACTCCTTCGGCATTTGGTGCTTCGTTGTTTGGAGCTTAACATAAATTTTCGCTCGGAACATGTGCCGGGGGTGGTGAACTGCCTGGCGGATGCGCTCTCTCGATTTGATTGGTCACGCTTTCGGTTGCTTGCTCCCCATGCGTGCGCAAACGGATCTCAAGTCCCTTCATTTGTTTGGCAGATAGTCGGGAGGGGATGATGGATCTGGCAATGCAGTCACTTGCTCCAAACACCCTGAAGAAATATCGCACTGCGTGGGCGGCGTGGTTACTTTTTCGTCGGGAACACGAGACGGCTTATAGTGATCCGCAGCATGCGTTCTACGGGTTCATATTGGGTGAGTACAACCGGGGTAAGTCCCGTGCCCACGTGTCCTCATCACTCGCGGGCATATCCTTTTTAGGCAACTTACATGGGGAACCTGACGTCACAAAAGGTTTTCTAATAAGCAAGGCGCTCAGGGGCTGGGCAAGGGTTAGACCTACCCCCCCGGACGCCAGGCTCCCCATTTCCATTAGTACGCTTGAACGGATAGTGCTGGCTGTTTCTGCGGTTGCAATGGATGATTATGAGGCCCTTTTATTTAAAACTGCCTTTAGTTTTGCGTTTGCCGGTGCTTTTAGGGTGGGGGAGCTGGTGGCTGCTTCCAGGACATCAGGTTTATCTGGTTTGCTGGCCAATAATGTTAGGATCCCAGGGGAGCAGATACATTGCTTGATCCATAGAGCAAAGGGAGATCAGATGGGTAGGGGGCGCTGGGTGACTTTGCACAGGAATATGGTGAGATCCATTTGCCCTGTTGATTTCGGTAATCAATTTGCTGTTTTGCACCCCCTGGATTGTAGGAATTGGCTCGCACAAGGATGTTTTATTCCTGTATTTGAAGTCCAGTGTTGGGACAACAAGGAGGGAGGAGGTGAACATCGAATAAAGTAAAGAAGGAAGAATATAGCGGAATTTATGTGGATTGCGATCACGCATTTTATGTGGATTGAGATCACGCATTGATACAAGATATAAAGAGTGTGAGTAGGATACCTACACATGCCCATACACCTTATATAAATTACGGTATTGCACAGGGATACATCTCTTTTGTTTTGAGGTCACACCCTTTGAAAGTGAGACGAGAGCAGAAGAATATTGGGAAAGTTGAAAAAGGCCCTAGAATCCGATATATTATCAAGAGAGCCAAAGTGTGAGTAGGATAAGCAGAAGAGACATTGGTTGTATTATCAATCCTACACTAGGACATTTTCTGTTTACATTCCTCCCAAGGACTGAGATGATCGAGGAAGAAACAAGAGGAAAGAAGTAAGACAAAGTGAACGGATACACGTGAGAAAGAAGGAAGACACAGACAGTATCAGATATGCCTTCGGGAGAAAACAGGGAAGAAAAATACGAACTGTAAGCGCGAACCCTTCTAACCTATTTTTTGTAATACTGTTTCGATGTGTTCACCAAAACATGTGAATTCATTACTGTGAGGGGGCACATTGTAAAAAAGGTTTAGTTCATATTTTGATTAGAGTGTAACCTTCAGGAGGGAGGGGATCGCTGCTAAGAAGAGAGCGCAGTATAGTGACACCTGTCTTACCCAAAATAGAAATAGGTTTGCTTGAATGTACAGTATAACACAAAAGTAAATAAAACTGAATTACCTGCCTCTGTAGCAGTGAAAGACACGCAATGAATTTCCTCTGCATGCTTGTAAACAGGGGTGATTCACTAGGATGCCTGAAATCCAAGCTTAGTATATCATCATGTCAGAATTCCCTTGAATCACAGCAGTGTATCCCTCTAAATAAAACAAAACAAAACATAGTTTATCTCATTTTTCAGACCATACCGCTATTAAAGTATAATAAGGTACTGGTGACATCAGTGAAGGGAATAGATTCATCACTTCCTACCATTGCAATATACAGTGTTGAGACAAATAGCATTGTATCCTTTTAGTTTGTAGTGAATAATAGATTCCTAATATTGGATTAGTAAAAAAAAAATAACTTTTTTAAATTGATATATGGTCATTATCCATCCATTGTCTATTGACCCATGGCTAAAGGTTGAACGCTGTCATATTCCAATAATTTTAGGCCATAGTTTGAAAGAATTAATAGTTTAAATATTGGTTCACTGAATGAGCAGTTTATCATGTTGTATGTAGTGGTTTGGTTTGGTTTGAGTTTGAGTCTATATTAATTTCATTGATTAGATTCAAGACTTGCCTAAAATGTTCAATTACTTTATGACATTCAATAAAACCTTTATAGTAAGTGCTAAAGAGGGTGGAATTAAAATCTACTATTTATATGAACTAAATGTTCTACTGATATCCATCAGTCTTTCTGTCTTTTACAGTTCACAATGTAAAGTAGGTCCACCTAGACACTGATGGCCATTTTTAATGGGCAGGGCCGTCGGCAGATATTTTGGGGCCCAGGGCACATCCTTGTCGCCCCGCCCCTACAAGTCATCCGTGACATCACATAGGAGGCAGGGTTCCACGGAACTACATTACCAGCAGGCCGATTGCACATTGGCCCGCTAGTGTACAGTACAGCTCTTAGCAGTAAGTATTGGTGGTAGTATACCGCCAATACCTGCTGCTGTAGAGCCATGGCAAGGATCTGCATGCCCCATCAGCTGTTAATGCGGGTCAGGATTTAGGACCCAATCCAGACCACCCTGCGTCTTGCGTATGCCTTAAGGTCTGGTAATCTGCACGGAACAGGGGTGATCTTCCCCATCAATCCCCTCATGTGGAGTTTGCAGCAGTTATGCTGCCATAACCCTACCTTAAGTCTGGATAAGCGGCCCGTACGACCACTGATCCGCATGGAACTCTGTCAGACGGATCTCCTAGCATGGAGATCCATATCGTAACATCTGGCGCGCACATGCGCAGATGTTACCGTTAGGCTTACTCACACAAGAGATTTGCATAAGTAAGCCTAATATACGGGGTCTGAATCTGGCCCTTAGGAACTAGACAGCCCTCAAACTTAACTTTCTTCCACTCCCTTAAAATGATTTATTAATAGGTTTTTATTTAACGCTATCAGATGACGTAGCACTTAACAGAGTATTTCACATTCACATCAGTCCCTGCCCCATTGGAGCTACATTCTAAATTCCTAACACAGACACAGACACAGAGCTTAGGGTTAATTTATTCAGCAGCCAATTAACCTTTCTGCATGTTTTTGAAGCGTGGGAGCAAAACGGAGCACCCGGAGGAAACCCACACAGACACAGGGAAAACATACAAACTCCACACAGATAAGGCCTAGTTTGGGAATTGACCTCATGACCTCAGCGCTGTGAGACAAAAGTGCTGCTCACTGAGCCACCGTGCTGCCCCATCTCGTGTAGGATTAAAATGTAGAGTTGTCCATCCGCTACATGACCAGGTAGAGTACAATGGTTTTATTACACAAGCTTCAGAATTTGGAGCTATCGAAAATATGAACAACAAGCCAAGAAAAATTGTGTAATACAGCCAAATCTATGGGAGGAATAGTTAAATAGAAGAACAATACTCCAAAGTCTGGAGATTGTATATGCATAAATCAAAGCTTACATCATGCTGAAATATTACATTACAGCATTACATTATTATGTTCTTTTTGGATTATGAAGTGTTTACATGCTACAGACTAGGCCAGAAAATAGTGTGTATTCTGAGGAGCCAGTCTGTGTGTCAGAGAGAGAGAATTATGTCATTCGTATAACTTCATTTACTATCCGATTAATCTTTAAAGAAGCAAAAATACATCATTTTAAGAATTGATTAAAAAAAATTTTATAGCTGTTCTTTTCAGTGGATAAAACAAGGTAGAACACTTCTTTCTTTAATTTTCACTTGAATACAAAAAGCAGTATATTTGAATAGAAGCGTGGCCTGTGTTTTCTTGTAACTGTCACTAGTTTACTTTGGGAGCCTGACCCCTCCCCAATATGGCCGCTGCACACTTTTCAAATGGCAGGAGTGTCTTAAAGCAAACCTTGTAAATGAAACATATATATATATATGCTTTTTTTGTCATAGAACGCAGAGAAACAGAGTTTCAGCACCTTTTTTTCAATGGATTTTCCAAGTTTGAAAAGTTTCGGCAGCTAAATCATTAGAACGGTGCATGCGGGCTGCTTGTGTGTCGTCCGCGCTGGTTGTGATGGTACTGCTCGGCTTGTGGCGCTGCTTGGCTTGGTCATGTGATCGCGGGTGCGTTGATGTGAGTTCTGGCACCTATTTTCTTACAAAAAAAGCACTGTGTACTGGTGTGAGTCCCCTCACCAATGGCTGTCATTGCGAAGTAGAGACAGCCAAAAGTTGCTTTTCAGCTGCCGCTATTTCGAATGGCAGCCATTTTAGATCTTTTTTTACGAATGGGCACACTCACCCATTTTTCGGAAGTGCCACCACCGGACCACCGGTGAGGTGAGTAACGGGGGACTTTTAGGCTTAGGGGGAGGGTTAGGCTCTGGGAAGGGAGAGTTAGGGTTAGGGCCATGAAAGGGGGAGTTAGGGTAAGGATCAGGGAGAGGATTGGGGATAGAATACTTACCTCTTCGAGGCATAAACAATCATTTGCCCTGCCAGTTCGGAAGTACATACCCACAAAGGAGGGTTGGGTAAAACATAAATGATAAAAAAAACAAAAACAAATATATATATATATATACACTAATAAACAAAGGATATGAACAGAAATACCAGAAGAGCTGGGGGGGGGCTGTTGCTAGGTAGCAGAGGAGGGACTCATCACGCCATCTGAGAATGG
>WWET01001345.1:378141-401415 GCA_011038615.1 Limnodynastes dumerilii | reverse complement strand
GATATTAGCCCCAGGAGGCTCCATCACTGCCTAGATAACTCTAGCAGAGCTCACTGGTTCTCAGAACACAAACACACACGTCTTGCCTGTACCTGGTTATACCCTTCTATCATTTCCCCCTGTCCCTCCTATACCTGGTTATACCCATCTCCTGTACATGCTTACCAATAGTTGTGGTCCACAACAGCTTGGAGAACAATGGAATTCCAGCCTTTCCGGTTAAGGTAATCCGCTGCATTTTGCAAAAGGGCCAAGATGGGGATATGTGTTCCGTCAATCGCACCTGCACACTGCAGATAGCCACGTCTCAGAAAGCTGTCAATTGTGTCATCAAGACGCTGTCCTTCAGGCAAGGAAATGAACCGTTGATACAGCGCTTGCAGCAAAGCCTCCGTCACCTCACGCACAAGATTACAGATGGTGGAAATCCCAACTCCGAACATACAGGACATCGTGCGATATTCCCCAGGGGTTGCATACCACCATAACACAATGGCTAGCCTCCTCCAGGGTGGAATGGGGATCCGGAATGCTGTGGTCTTTTGGTTGAGCACTGGGGATATTAGATCAAGCACATACTGAAAGGTCCCACGAGACATCCGGAAGTGCGCAATACACTGCTCCTCCTCATAGGCTTCCACTGTCTCCCAGAAAGCTTCAGCGTGATTGTGCTTTCGGGTCCACATTCTCCAGTTACTGAGGGTTGTGTACCTCAGAATGGACATCTGAGTGGCCTTAATGTATGCCCACCTCCTGCGCATATACTGATGACGTGTCCTCCACAAATCCAACATGAATTTCACACGTTTTCTCACCATGTCAGTATGACCATCTGACACAATATCATGATCTGCACCAGAGTGTCATTTGCTGTCTGAAACAGCAAAATCATCCACAAAACCATGGTATCAGAGCTAGAAACAACTAGATCGTCAGCCATCGTGGGAACAATGCAGCTAATATGGCCACCATGTAATGACATCATCATTGTGTGCAACAGAAATGTCCCCTTTAAATTAAGTCATGTTAAGCAGCAAATAGGAGGTCGTTTCTAAGAGTGACAGTTTCATCTCAAGGCAGACCCGGGAAATTCTTTGGAGATGTGAAGGGCTCTTAACTGGTAATTTCCCGGGTTTTAGCAGGCTTAAAAAGTGCCTTTTGTTTTAACCCGGTATTTTTTCTCCTGGAAAAACCTGGGTTTTTAGACCCAGGTTTTTCACATTTGGTGATGTGAAAGGGGTATTAGTCTTCTTCCCCCCTGCAACCTGGACACTAATCTGCGTCTTAAGCGTGCCTGCTTCAGGAGCTCCAGAAAGACGGATAATCCCCTCTACAGCTTTACTTCTAATACTGCAGAACTGCCACAGGTCTGCAGGCTGTAATGCTGACTCTGCATACCGTATACTGCTTAGCAGTATAATAGTAAGTATTACTGTCTAAGACTTCATCAATTGTATTTAAGAAGCAAATGCCAGTTCACCTGTAACTTCCTGCATTTCTTATTTAGTATACCTATTATAGTGCAACTCTTTCAAATTTCAATCTTCTTAAGTGCGCATTTTTTTTAATAAATTTTTTTCTTAAATACACAAACTGGTGCATCTTTACTGTATCTATCGTAGCCAGACTAGCTAGTTTATAGCACCACAGCGATCTCTTATTTTCTGATAGTCTCTTAATAATTTACATGTGTGGGTCAAGGGCTCCCACAAAGGGACTTAGCATTCTGACCCCTGCAGGGGTGTTATACCAATGGACTCACCTTCTCTTCTTTCACATATACCTTCCTTACATTTTCAGTACATCCTGCTGCTTCCCACTATGGAATGTCAGACCCGGGAACGTCAGACCCGGAAAAACCCATCTCATCACTACGACTTCAATCTTCACCAAAAAGATCAACATCAGTATAACTAAGCCCAATCCTCCATCAAGTCTACCATTGCCTGCATGAAGGAACAATTGACCCCTTGGTCCAAGCTGCTATCTCCAACTTGGCTCAAGACATTAAACTCACTTGCTAGCACGAGCTCCACAGCTGTCACAGAATCAAAAACCGAAATAGCATTCTTAGGTTGTCATAGTTTGGGTTCACTATTACTTCACTAAAGATAAAATCCTATCTGCAACCAGGAGCTCTGGGTCCATTCTCTTTAATGTTGCCTCTATCCATCTTTTCCAAAAGCTGGAGCCCTCTACAATCCAAAAGCAAAAAGATTTCCAGCCCATCAACCGAATACTCTGGGTATTATAGTACCAGATCCAGAGTTTGAAAATAAGAGTACAGTGGCTCAGTGAGTAGCACTTGTGCCTTGCAGCACTGAGGTCATACGTTTGATTCCTGGACAAAGAGTTCGCATGTTTTCTTTTTCTTCTTTGGTTTCCTCTCACCTGCTCAAAAAAACATGCTAGTAAGTTAATTGGTTTCTAACAAAATTAACCATATTGGGCCTGATCCAGAACAACGCTTGGAAGCGAATTTACGCGTGGCGGAGATGTAAAATCACTGTTTAGAACGCACTGCGCATGCGCACCATAGAAAATACGCACATTCACGTAGCGTAATTGTGAACATATGGGCCATTCACATATGTGTCACGTAAATACTTACGTGTGGGCGTGCCAATTTTATGTTACTCGAAAATACGTCTTAAATACGTGAAGTAGGCAGGCCAAGATGGGCCAAGTGGTTCTTATATGCCTACCAATTCTATGATTCTTAGTTTCTTTTGAACAAACCCATGTTGATTACAGGGGGAGTTAAATTAATTGTATCCTTTGCATGCAGAGATATATTTTTGCTTCTGCACACAGATAGTAACTAGCTTTACTTTAAACCTGTTATTTAGACTTGGGCTAGGAAAGGCCACCTTTCTACTTTATACTTTTTGCAACAGATGAAATATGACTAGCCTGAAATTAATATGGTTTTGACCAGGTGTGACTTTCCTCTCTTATTTTCAATCTCTGGATCTGGTCTATAATGTCTGCTATCATTGGACCTTCCTTTTTCATCTTCAAGTTCCGTTGCATAATCAAGTCTTTACTGTCAAAACACTGGGACAAGGTCAAAACCTTCTAGACAAGCTACAACTCCTTCCAGATCCATTCTGCCTCATGGATTCCTCAGACCTACATGGAGACCAATGTTTTAAACCACTGCTCCCAAAGCGGAACCTCTTGTAATAGATATACTCCGATTAGATTCCTGTTCCAAGTCCCGTTATTGTTGATCCCTACTTTCATATATGCTTTATTTAACCCTATATTCTAAATATGTCCTTTCTCCTCTTTCCTCATTTAATTTGCTGCATACTAAGTGTTATTTCCTCTTTTAGACCAAGTTGATAATTATTAACAGTACACTACCTCTGCTCCCTCTTCCCCCCATTGGATTTGCCCCTTTATCTTATTTTGGGTGCCCTTTCTAATGGAAGTTATATCATAACCCATTGCTAATGCCTATACATATATATATTGGTTAGGCTGCAGGGCGGGAGACTAGGGTTAGGCTGTGAGTGAGGGGATTTAAGGTTAGGCTGCTGGGGAAGACTTAGGGTCAGTCTGTGGAGGGGAGGAACCTAAGGTAAGATTGTTGGGGGGGAATTAGGGTTAGGCTGTGGGTGGGGGGATTTAGGGTTAGGCTGCAGGGGGAAGACTTAGGGTTAGGCTGTGTTGGGGAGAGGCTTATGGTTGGGCTGCAGGGGGAAGACTTAGGGTTAGGGAGTGGAGCTGCTTACCAAAGACGGTGCTCCGGGAATCGATTGATATGCCTCATCAAGGCATAAGCAAATGATATCTCTTATCCTTTTTATTATTTTATGGAGCACCATGGTGGCAACAAGAATTCATCTATTTATTCTTAGAGGGACTTTTGGATTTAAGGAACTTAATGATAAATTGTACACTGCACCTTATATTGGACACAGACTCTCCTTGGACTTGTTTTCTTATATGATACATAGGGTCTACCCCCCGAAATGAATATTTGTCTGCGTACCAAAAGTATAGAACCACATACAAGGGTTCAAACAAAGCGCTCCAGTGGGTGTCCTGGCAGGCTGCGTCCCAGTGTCCTGGAAGGAAAACTAGCCAAGGATCCACTGCTACACACAAGGTTGGAGAGATACGAGGTTGAAGGAACGATGTTCAGGTCCTAATCCTACGCGTTTCGTCGAACGGACTTCGTGTTTTGCTCATGACAGCTTCCTTGTAAGCTGTTTGTAGCATAGCACCACATGTTTCTTCAAAAGGAAACAAACACTTCACAGCATCGCGTTGTTCGTGTGTATCAGCCAGCACAAAATAATAATGCGTTGAAAAAAAATCACTAGAGTCAAACGCTACCTTCCCCCGTAACATCGATGGGCTCACTGGCTCAGAAGGGTTCCCCAAAAAATCACCTAGCGGCGGAAGCCTGTACTACAAGCGCCCTGCTGTCCAGAACACAATTCCTGTTACTTTTGGGTACCCCCTCATACTTTGACATAGCATTTAATAGGACTATTAAGGTAAATATGATGACAAAACAAGAAAAACATTAGGATTAGACTTAAGGATCTGGAGTTTCATTAAGGCTAAACTACGAAGAGGTTGGGGGTGAAGCGGTGGTGGACCTCTGTCTGAATTCCTCATAAACAAAGTCTGACCAGGGTAGCCACTGAAAGTAAGGGTTAGAGGCAGTGTTACGACACTTCGGGTTTACCTCGCAGAGAACCGGAGTGGTCGTAGAGGAGAAGGTGAACGGAAGTGGCACCCCGGGATTACCCTGGAGAGTACCGAGGTGGCCACAGGAGAGAAAGAGGTAGTGACCGAGTTGATTGCCGGGGCCCGGTAACTTTATTATCAGGGGGTTTTCACCAGAGCCCCAGATGGCGGGGATGGATTTGGCGGTGCCCCAATAGCCTGGTCGTGCCCCGTTGAACCACACCCACGGAAGAGAATAGGAAACCTGGAGTGGATACCAGACTGAGGGAAAGGGAGCAGTAAGGCAAGTGGGAGTAGAATCAGTCTGGAAGAGACCGGACTGTGACAGACTATGAGTGGACAAAAGACAGTTCACGGGACTGGACGAGACGCACAAGGGCTTGCACACACACACTCACACAGCGGGACCTCCAAGGAGGTAACATAAACATACACTCAAGGGATAAGTAGGTACTGCAGGGAAGGTAGGTACAATAAGGGATGAGAACCAGGACTAGATACACAAAGGAAACAGAGGCAGGAATCAAAGCAGGTAAGTTGGTCAAACAACGGTCAATTCACTAGGCAAAATAGCACTAAGCACACAGTAAGTAGCAGGTCACAGAACTGAGGGAACAGACTCTATAACCGGCGCAGAAGTGAGGGCAGAGAGGGATTATAAAGACACTGCTGTCCTGTGATAGGACAGCCTAACACAGCTCCTCTTACTAGGAAGCGTTCCCCCTACTGAGGTGAAACGCATAAAGATGCCAGTGAACCGCAAGCAGCGCGCTACAGAGACCGGACGCACGCGGCTGGTTACTAGGACGCTGTAACCAGGGGACCTGTCGGCAGGGGAATCCCCGGAGAATCCCCGGAGACGCGTCGTGGGAAGTAAGGTAAGCTGAGCAGTGCGGGACGGGGACGGACACACAGCTAGCCGTGCATACGGCAGTTGTAACAAGAATTTGCGGCATATGGGATTCCACTAGTTTCCATCTCGCAGCTAAACTGGATTTTGGCACGCATTTCAGTAATAGATGGGGGTTGAGGGTCTTCCAGAACTGGGCTATAGTTGCTCTAGTAGCAATTAACATGTGACCTACGACATACTTCTTCTCACCCAGGAGAGTAGGGGGAAATGAATGAAGAAGAGCTCCGGCTGGGTCAGGGGTGAGTGGGCATTTTAGGACTTTAGCCACTAGATTAAAAACCTCTTGCAAAAGGGGTTTAATCTCAGAGCAATCCCAAAATATATGCAGGACATCAGCTATAGAGCCACAGTTCCACCAACACAAATTGGCAACAGTAGGCTACATTTCATGTAGTGAGATAGAGACAGTGAAAGAGTCTTAAAAACATCTCAATGTGGTTGGTACACTTTGAGCTTTTATGGATCTGCTGGGCCAATTTGGACCATTGTCGAGGGGATAAATTAACACCCAAATCTTGTTCCCAGTGGGCTTGTGCTTGTGTTTTGATAAAGTCAGGGGGAGAAGTCAGACATGCATAATAAAAGGAGATTGTGCCTTTGGCACCACCATTTGTAAGTCTGGATAAAACATTAGAGGGTGGGGGCGTAGGGAACCAGGGGAATTACACATAGTGGTAATCCAATGTCTAACTTGCAGGAACTGAAATATGTGGGAGGCAGGGAGCTGAAATTTCTGAGTTATAACTTCAATAGGATGTACCAAATTTAAAGTGACTAAATCAGAAATAGTAGTTAGACCTCTAGCTATCCAGTTAGAGACCTTTAGATTGGGAATTAGATATGCCGCAGCTGTAAGTGACAAGTTGCTAGTAGGTAAAACTAATTCTAAATGCAAAGTAGCTACTCTATCCCACGCCTGAAGTGTGTCAGTCATAGACTCAGGCTAAGCTAGTACTTCTATTAGTTTTAGAAATCCAAATCAGGTCTGCTAGGTGAAATTTACCCAAGGAGCCTCTTTCTAGACCCACCCACAGTTTATGGCCGGGGGGGAAGCAATCTCGCATTTGAGAGATTCTAGAGGCATCACGATAACCTGACAGATCGGGTAACACCAAGCCACCATTACTCTTAGACAAAGTCATAGAGTGAAAAGCCAACTTCGGCAACTTCTGCTTCCAAACATACGACACCATTAGATTTCTAAATCTAAGCAGGTCTTGTTTAGGGAGGTATAAGGGATTGAGCGGAACAAATACAAGCGTTTGGGATGAAGTGATATTTTGAAGGCTGTAATTCTACCAAGCCAGGAGATCTCAAACTTATACCTTGGGCCAGATCTACTAAGATGCGGGTTTGGAAAACTGGAGCTGATGCCCATAGCAACCAATCAGATTTTAGCGGACATTCTCTAGTATGTAAAAAGATAATGATAGCTAGGGCTAGATTTACTAAGCTGCGGGTTTGGAAAAGTGGAGCTGTTGCCCATAGCAACCAATCAAATTTTAGCTGACATTCTCTAGTATGTGAAAAGAAAGTGAGAGCTAGAATCTGATTGGTTGCTATAGGCAACATCTCCACTTTTCCAAAGCCGCAGCTTAGTAAATCTAGCCCCTAGAATCTGATTGGTTGCTATAGGCAACATCTCCACTTTTCCAAAGCCACAGCTTAGTAAATCTGGCCCCATGAGTTTAATAAGCTACTTACATGGGGGGCATACATGGGGGTAAGGTTTACTTCAAATTTTTCTAAAGAGAACTTGGAATAAAGATGCCCAAGTATGATAAAGCTACAGATTAAAAATAGGGAGTGCATCTATTTTGGTGGTATTACGTTTATAATAAGATACAAAACTATATTGAGACAAGATATCGTGAAGAGCCTTGAGTGAGGTCTCCGGGTTTGTAACAAACAGGAGGACATCATCTGCGAAACAAATATAATTTGGAATAGCCTCCCATCTGAGGCTAACACAGTAGAACAGTTTAAACAGGCTTGGGATAAATATAAGGATATCTTAAACTAAATTAAGGGTAAATAGGGTCCAGGGTCAGTATAGTTTTAAATAAGCGACTGGGCAGACTGGATGGGCCATGTGGCTCTTATCTGTCATCACTTTCTATGTTTCTTTAATTTGTGTACAGTGTTGTGTATGTGAATACCCAGAATTTCTGAAGATAGTCTAATTTTTGGGCAAGAGGCTCAATGGCTAGGGTACATCTTACGGGTGCCGTTAGATATAGCAAACAGAGATGACAACATCTCTTTAGGGAAGGAGCCTATCACGGAATGACTAGGTTGGGTATCTACTCTGGGTTCCCGGGGACTTTATTGGGTCTCAGCGTAGCATTGGAAGCTGAAGGTTTTGATGTATGATCTGCTCGTGTGTTAGTAGGCAAAGATGCACAACAAGGTTTGATTTGAATAAGCAAGGCGGACTTGACAAGATAAACAAGGCAGGCTTGATCGGACTGGACAAGACAGGCTTGACTGGACTGGACAAGGTAGGCTTGACTGGACTGGACAAGATAGGTTTAGCTGGACTAAACAAGACAGGCTTGGCTAGACTGGACAAGACCAGGACTGAATTCAGCTTGACTTGACCTGGACTGGACTAGGCTTGACTTGAACTGGGCCAGACTTGACAAGGACTGAACTGGACTTCACTTGACCTGGACTGGACCAAGTCTGGACTGAACTGGACTTGACTTGACCTGGACTGGACAAGGACTGGACTAGACTTGATAAACAAAGAATGGAAGTTGCTCAATCAATTTATAGGTAAATGTGAACAGGTGCATGAAAGGCAGGGGTTAGTCTGCTAGCCACAGAAACAAAGGGAAAAAGCCCCAGCACACTGCCATTAACCAGTAACAAACTATACTGTTCTATCTGTAAAATAAAACACAGAAATGTTCGTTACACATATTTGCGCAAATATGCGATAAGCCACCAGCCACCGTCAAGGTGGTCCTAACTCTAACAATGAGAGTCCCAATGTTGGGTCACATATATATGTTTATAAATTGAGAGCCAACTTACCTAGGAGACAACCCTTAAAGTCTCCAAAATGGCCGCTATGGAGCAGCTCCCCCTCACAGCTGCTGCTCCCAGACATACCTACAGACAGAATAAACACAGAATGGAAGTTGCTCAATCAATTTATAGGTAAATGGACTAGACTTGACCTGGAATTGACCAGGACTAGAATGGAGTTGACTTGACCTGGACTTGACCTGGACTTGACCAGGACTGGACTGGACTTGACCTGGGCTGGACCAGGACTGGACTGGACTACACTTGACCTGGACAGGACTGGACTAGACATGGGCTGCACCAGAACTAGACCAGGAATAGACATGAACTGGACCAGGAATAGACATGAACTGGAACAGGACTTGACTTGACCTGGACTGGACCAGGCATAGATTTGAACTGGAGCAGGACTAAACTTGACCTGGACTAGAACAGGAATAAACATGAACTGTAACAGGACTTGACTTGCAGCAGCACTACACAAAGGAACCAGGCACCTTGAATGACCAAGTTGTTCTGGCACTGATTGAACAGTACTCTGAGCTTAAATAGTGCGCCCTGGTCCCTGATTGGAAGATGGACTCATGTGGTTTGTTGAGCTTGCATCCAGTTGGCTGACACCGATCATGTGGGTAAATTCAAGATGGCGGTGCCCATGCCCCAGAGCAAACACAGGACAGCGATGCTTGGGGCCAGAGAACCAAGACAGGACAGGAGACTGCCACTACCATGAGAGGCACCTCCTTTGGGGCAGACAGGACCTCTGACAGGCAGTTACTGATGCGGTAAGTCGCGTAAAATTTTGTGACAGAGCCTTGTTCCGAGACCAGGTTGTAAAGGTTAATCAAAATGGGGGCCAGGTATGAGGAGAATTTTATGTAAAAGTTATTAATGTAGCCATCAGGGCCAGGAGCCTTATCTGTGGGCAAACATTTTATGACCTGTTCAAATTCAGCTTGAGACTCGAGGGAGTTTAAGGCATTAAGATCATCTTTTGGACAGTAAGGGGAGGGACAAGTTCTGCAGGAAGTTAGTGATGCCCTCTTTGGTGGGTTGGGCTGTAGAGGAATCACAATTCAAGGTTGTACAAATGGGAATAGTAGCAAATATATTAGCTACTGCAGGGGGGTTCAGAAGTTTGATACCTTTATCATCAAACGTGCATCTAATTCTATTTATGGCCTGTTTACCACTCAATTTACGTGATAAGAGACGGCCAGCTTTATTGCCTGCTATATAAAACTTCTGTTTCAGATTAGCTAATGCTTCCTGAGTCCTTTGAAGCAAATGTGTCTGCAATCTGAGCCTCAATACTTTTAGCTCCAATTTCTTATCCAAGCAGGGAAGGGACTGGTTGGCTCTCTTTGCTAGGAAAATCTTATTTTCTAGTTCAAGCAGTTCTAGTTATGGTACTGTCTTTTTAATTTGGCCCCCATTTGAATGACTGCTTCCCAGATAACAACCTTAAGAGTGTACCAATATGTAAATAACGAAGTCTACTGCAGTGTGTTGGGTTGTAGGAACATTTGTAAGGCGTTTTCCAATGCTTTCAGTAATTCTGGGGCGGATAATAAATAATTCTGGAGTCTCCAAGATCTTGGGGGAATATTAGTGGTTTGAAGGTCCCAGGTCCACAATACTGGAGCATGATCGGACCATGTAATAGGAAGGATTTTTGGTAGAGTGTTGGAGAGTCCACTTATCAACTAGTATGAGAGCTATATACGAGAATAGCTATTATGCACATGAGAGTAAAAATTATAGTCCCTAGTACATGGTGAGAGGACACGCCACACATCGTATAGATAAAACTCTGTCAACAGTTTCCCAAAAGTGTTGGACAGGGGTAAATCTGAAGAAGTGTGTGGTAAAAAGGAGTCAGCTGAACTGCCTATTTTAGGATCTGGGGCTACATTAAAGTCGCCCATCAACATCATATATCCCTTCCGAACTTTAGCATCTTTTTCACAAACTTTCCTAAGGAACGGTATATGACTTGAATTTGGGATGTATAAAGACACAATTATTTCTACCTTTTATAGAAACTGCTATAAACCAGTAACTAATTATACCATCCTATCTGTTAAATAAAATGCAGACACATTAGTTATACATATTTCCAAATATATAAAAATCCACCAACCACTTTCAAGGCTCTTCTGTTGAGGTGGTACTAACTCTAAACAGTGAGAGACTCTATATTGGGTCATATATCGTGTTTTTAAATTAAGAACTAACATACATTAGGAAGCACCCCTTAAAGCCTCCAAAATAGCTGCTGGGGACCAACACTTCTTGTCAGCAGCTGATCCCAGACATGCATCCATACAAGAATACAAAAATGGTGGTTTCTGAAATCAGTTTATAGGTTGATAGTTTAATCCAAACAGGTGCATGAAAAGCGCCCACCTGTTTAACAAATTAACATTATAGTTAATATATTATAGCATCCATGTAAGCATCAAAAAGCACAATCTTGTAACCACAATAAATGAAAGCAAATCATAGTCACTACTATACAATATAGGCAGCATCCTAGTCTCCACTATACAGTTCCCATTTCATCCTAAAAACTGCCACATACAGACTATATATCTTAGTGACAGCCATACAGATTTTATCCTAGTGACCACTATACCATACAGGCCATCATACAATACAGATTGCATCCTTCTGACCAATGTACAATAAATTCAACATTCTTGTAACCACAATGCAGTTAAAAAAGGCTCCTTGTGTCATAGAAACATAAAACATTTGTAACCACAATAGTAGCACAATAGTAGCAAATTAGCACAGCCTTGTAAGCGCTTACTGTTATCCAGTTTGTATGTGTGTACAGTATATATATATATATATATATATATATATCCATCCAATCTCTCCCTCTTGCATGTATCCAGTCTTCCAATACATCCCCCATGTGTGTCTCCAGCCTCCCAATATCCCCCTTATGTGTCTCCAGTTTCTCAACATTTTCCTTCATGTCTCTCCAGCCTCCCAAATATTCCCATTGTGTGTCTCCAGCTCCCAGTAACCCCAGTATATGTTTTCAGCCCCCCAGTATTCCTATAATGTCTCTCCAGCACCCCAATTTCTCCATTATGTCTATCCAGTCCCCCAATATTCCAATATCCACATCATATGTCTTTAGCTCCCCCCAGTATCCCCATCATGTGTCTGCAGCCCCCCAATTATCTTTGTGTGTCCCTCTTCCTCCGTGGTGCTCTCTCATCCTGTAAGAGCCTCTGCGGCTGTTGCATAGAGCAACTGAAAGTTTTTCAATCAGCTGCTCCATGTAACTGCCGTGGCAGCTCATACAGGAGCCTCTCCAGTCTGCGCCGTATCCCCCCTTCGGACCACAACGTGCCGGCCCTGACACTGCTATCAAACTATAATTAACGTGCCATTCTATCTGTAAACTAAAATTTTTAAACATTAATTACACACATTATATATTCATTTAGCCGCCTGTAATAAGTATGTATATATGCCAGGATAGGCATATATGTAAAAAAGAAGGATAGGTTTCATTGTTCGTTAAGCCCCCAGGGGCAATAGTTCTTAGACAGTGAATCCAGGATGCTTCGTAATGTAGTAGAGCAGTGTTTCTGTCACCTCCCCTAGGAGAGACAGGAAAACAGTCTATGATTTTGTACAGTAATGTTGCAAGATTGTGTTTCAAAGCTGCAAAATACTTAGCAACCGATTGTTCGACAACTTTTCCATTAAGAGCCGATCTGGATCTGGCCCATTATGTATATGTTTTTCGTGTGATTTTGCACTTTTTTTTGGGACACTACTATGTTTGTCTGTCTGTTTTTAAGTGGTGAACTGTGAAAATTGTTATGCATTTTTTGCAGTGTTTAAAACTGTGGATTTTTTTCTATTTTTTACATCAAAAATTTGAGTTTTGGCTTTTCTACAAATTGTGCTTTTGTTTTTTGCAGTGCCTGTAGGTCACATAGACATAGGTGGCCCATGGCATAGGCGGTATAAGCGGCTGCCTAGGGCCCCGTGGGCCTATTCCGGACCATCATCCGCCAGGCTTGCATGTGTGAAGTAAAGGCCCAGCGCAGGGCCACAGCAGCCCGTACAGTGCCGCCGGGTTCATCATCCTGGCGGCACTGTACTGGCTGGCGCACTGTACTGGCTGCCTTTACTTTCCGGACACTGTATTGTCACATATACAGTGCCCGTCCTGCTGCATTCAGGCACTGTGTTGTGTATGGCAACACAGCGCTGTTTTCAGTGTGATGAACCCGGCGGCACTGTACGGGCTGCTGTGGCCCTGCGCTGGGCCTGTTGTTTCACCTAGGGCACCGCAATACCTAGGGCTGCCCCTGCACATAGATATTTATTTATTTATTTAAGAATTTAATTACCTTTTTCATTCATTCACTTTTATTACATTTTTTACTATTTTGCAGGGTTTGTGTAAAGGAAGTTTGAATTTACATAGACAAACAAGGAGAGAGAGGTGCTGCCAGTTTTAAATCAGACCAGAGTAGGGGTCACTAATCGGCAACACGCTGCAGTTGTAGAAGAGCCCCTGTCTTTTCAGAGCACAGAGGAGAAGTGCTGCCAACCACATCAGAAATTTGCTTTGTAGTCCAGTGATGCCTAGCAAATTAATCCTCCATAAATGTTTTACTCTTTTTTTATCAGGCCAATCACATGCCAACTTTAATTTAGATACAAAATTAATTCATGTAAATTAACTTGTGCAATTTTTTTCTGTACATCTCAGAATTTACCAAGTAAAACCCCTAGTTGACATTTATATAAATCAAATGGGACTCCTGATTAATGAGAGGCAGTCCTATTACTGCTAAGGTTCTGGTAATTAATAAGAAAAGTAGAGTCCACTAGCAGCCGCTAGGGGCAGATCAAGAAAGTGTCCAAATATCCAGGAGGCCATAAGTCCAAGATTGCCCCCTAGGTGTGTATCATGATACTACATGTCCATTCAGGGTTTGTTTTGTAACATTAAATTTATGGCAGAATACAGCCATATCACCTGTTTCGAATCTCATTTATACATACGAGGTTTGGCTATTAAATAATGATTAAAAAACTCACTTTATTTTATTGGTATTACTAATGTAATGCTTGTCCCCTTCAATATACACCCCATTTGTACTAATACATCGCTGTAGTCTTGTTTTCCACTGGTGGAAGGCATGGAGCAAATCAATTTCTGTCAGTTGTTTCAACATATCTGCCATTTTCTTCAACTGACTCAAAATGTGTCCCTTTAAGCACTGATTTATCTTTTGGGAAAAGATAAAAGTCACAAGGTGCTAAATTGGACGAATTCAAAGTCCTTTCTTTTATAACATGTTCACAAACGCTTATCCCTTTGCTTCTTTTACTTCTTTTATGAAATATGTTTAACAATGTATTTCTGATTATAAATGCTTTTCTTAAGTTTGCTTACATTGTGATACAACGAATGCTCTGTCATACATACAACAATTATTATAAAAGCTGCACAAAGATAAGATCTAGCACAGGATTCCATTTAATTATGTCTATTCCAATGCAACCCCCAGATGGTCAAGCTTTCATGCTTTCCATATATAAAACGTAGGATTATTGCTGTGCCAGTCATTTAAATGAAGCCACGTGAATCCGCAACGAAAGCATTCTATACATGGTCTGTTGGAGTTACTTGAATAAATGGCTGGGAATGTGTATGAAATTATTTTGGCTTATTTGTGTATGTTACTGTTGCTTTTGAATGAGCAGCTATGCACAATATGTTGTTGCTATCTATATACAACACACAATAAAAATCCAGTTTAAGATCTTGTATCATATTGCTATTACAGCTTCATTCAAGTAAGCTATGATATGGAATATGGCAGAGAATTCATATATTTTACCTGCTTCATGAAATAATTGACTATAGCACCTAGAGTGTACTTTTATTTTATTGTACTATAAATTTTAGATTCAACGGAAACTGAGAACATTGAACAGAGCCATTATGACCTGCTGAAATAGCAAGTTATGGTGTCGATGCAAAGAAAATACCTTAACTTTATCCTTGCTCTACAGCCACATTACGGTGAATGTTTTTACACATTTTCATTTCTATTATATGAAACAAGTATCTTTTTTATTTATTTTCTTCTGCATTCATTTTAAGGCAAGTTTCCAGCAGTCCTACAACATCTATAGTTTTATTACACACATTGGGCCTGATCCAGAGCTACGCTGGGCTGCTGTCCATAAGTATGGCCAGCGTAGCTCTGGTGCACCCCTCCTGTGGCCGGCGTAATTACACACTGTTACGCCGGCTGAATGAAAGCTACCTTAACTTCAGCCAGCATAACAGTGGGTAATTATGCTGGCCACATGCTTGTATGTCCCTAACCCAGCCCTCCCTTCCTAATTCTCCTCCCTCCGCCCACCTACCTTCCGTAACTACAGCATAGTTACGGAGCTACACGCCCCTTCCTCCATAACTACACTGTAGTTACGGACGCCAGATCCAGGGCACACAGATTCATAGATTATGCTGGGCAACATCTGCCCGGTGCATGCGCAGATCGGCAGAAATGGGATTATATGGATATAAATATGAATGGGGATTATATGGATGTATATATATATTCTCAGGGGGTGGGAGGGGAACCCAAACCGACACCTTGCCTAGGGCCCCATGAAGTGTTAATCCGGCTCTGGGTGGGGAAAGTCATCGTTTGAGGGGTATGTATGAGTAGGGGTCCTACAGTGGAGCAGCATAGGATTCTTGTTGCTGAAGGAGCCATGGGGACCATACTAGCATAAATTTGTCCTCCTTTGTCAGTGGGTGATTCTCTCCATATGGGCTACATACCAGATAAGGGACTGGAGGGCAGAAAGAGGGAGCAATGCATCACAACTGGCTCCGTTTATCACTGATATGTGCTTTGACATTTATACTAAATGCCATTGATACGTTGGGCCTGATCCAGACCTATGCCGATGCGCTGTGCTTAGTAACGGCGTGCACTCTCCCCGAAACTCCCCCTGTGCGAGCGTATTTTTCCTTGCTTACGCCGGCTGAAGGCTACCCTAACTTCAGCCGGCCTAAGCAAAGGAAAATACGCTCGCACAAGAGCGTTTGGCCGCAACCCCTCCCTCCCTCATTAAACTAGCTTCCCCCGCCCACCTACACTAACCTGAACGTAGTAATGTGAACGTAGTCCACGATCTGGCGTTGCCGTAGCTACGCCGGGCAACATCTGCCTGGCGCATGCGCAGAACGGCTTTTAAGCCGATCTTACGCTGCTGGCTGGAGTCTTAATGCCAGCCAGTGTAGGTCTGGATCAGGCCCGTTGTGTGTATTCTATTCTCATTTTGGGCTGGATCCACACCTTGCAGGTAACATCTGCGCATACATGCGCCAGATGTTACACAATGGATCTCCCTGCTGACAGAACAGAGTCTGGTCTATTATGCTTATCTTATCCTCAGTTAAAGGTTTTTACACTATTTGCTGCTGTTATACACGGCAGCGTATTACTTACCTCCGGCGCCGCATCTCCCGCTGCTCTCCCCTCTGGTTCGGAACCTCTCATCTCCCGGCGCAAGTCCTGGCTGTTGCCTAGCAGCCAGGACGCTTCCTCCGACGCTCGTCGGGCGCGGCCATCTTCCCTCATGCGTCCTGGTCATTGCTTAGTGACCAGGACGCATGCTGCTGACAAGACAGGGCGCACGGCAGCCAGAACCTATCACTAGCCTCCTGCCCCTATTTAAGGTAAGAGCACCTGTTTCTCTTTGCCGATTATAGCTTTTTTGCTGGCATTTCTCTCTCTCTACTCTTTATCTCTGCTCTGTTTTTTCTGCTGATTCCTGAGTGCCCCAGTTCCATCCTGCCCAGTACCTAGCCTTGTTCCTTAGTGTCTCTCTTACCCTCTCTCTCACCTTATTGTGCAGTCCTTCTTTGTTTGTACCTAGCCTCTCCTGTCTGATTGTCACTGTTTACCCCTTGTGGGTATCTGCTGTCTGCTTGTGTGAGTGATTGCCCTGGTTTGTCTAGTACGTCCTGTCTGTCCCATCAGTCCCTTCTTGTCTATTGTGCCTGTTTAGTGTTTTGCGTAGTTAGTCGCGGTGCAGTTCCTTCTGACCGGCCTATTACCCACTGCTGTTATTCTTTCTGTCTGATCTGATATTCTTACTAATTTTTCCTATTCCTCTCCCGGGTATTCTCTAAAGGTGCGTGGCCTGACGAGTCGTACCAGCTCCAGTCTATCCCCACCATTAGGGGCTCTAGCGAAAACAGCGACAGACATCAGTGTTTGCAAGCCGGTGAGTTTACCCGTCCTTACTTTCCTTTCTCTCTCTGGTCACCCCGAATCCTTGTCAGGGTAAACCCGGGGTACCATAACAGCTGCAGCATTTGTCTTGTGCTTCTCCCCTTTCTGTTTGGAAAACTAAGCCTTGGATACGACAGACCAACAAATAGAGGGAGACAGGCAAGTGTGGAACAGCACATGGAACGCTCTGTACTATCACCGGAGTCATCAATAAGAACCTAAATATCTTAACTCTATTAGAACTCTAGAATATCTCGCTGTAAGATAACTTTAGAAAATATATTATATTATATTATATTATATTATATACCTGAACTGTGAATAATAATTTTTCCATACTAAGCAACTGTAAACATGAAAATTGCGCTTCAGCCCACAGTGAATAAGTATCGTTGTTTGAGACGCTATTATGCGCTTGTATATAGGTAACATTTGTATATTTATTGCATGTTGGAATTTATATTTGGATCTTTCCTCTGACTTCGGCATGTAAGCAGCAGACATTTTGAGTACTAAATCTATATCCTTTCCTTGTCACTTTTCACAATAGTATTTCCTTTTTGTTTCCTATTTTGTATCTTTCTTTTTATATATGGAAACAGGGCCGCCATCCAGGAGCTGGGACTTCTGTCCTGGGCCTGAAGAGAGATGCAGCTCCAACACTGATATCCAACCCCTGATACTTGCTGCTGGGACTTCCCTGTGAACTTCCCATAAAGTTCTGTGGCACGCTATCTATATGGGACGTTACGGGTTATATCACAAGGGGCGGAGCTAACAAAAATACTTTTATAACATTAACAGATTTATTACAATTACAAAACCGCCCTACTTTATCTCTTCATGCTCCTGCCTCTACTAACTACAGGCACCATCCTCTCTCTCTATAGGTCCCCTTAACTGTCTTTCCAGGAGCCTTCCTCCATCTCTCCAGGAGCCCTCCTTCATCACATCAACATTAAACAGCCTCTCTCCCTGAAGCTTTGGCCCTGGATCTGCAGCTCCACTGGGTTCAGCTGTGCTTATCAGGATGCAAAAGTGCACAGCAAGGAACCTCTGTGGTATGATAAAAACATGTACTCAGTGGCCCTAGTTTCAAATGTCTCATAAATAATTATCTAAAGACAAATTTGAAATATACAATATTAAGTTCTTAAAAATGTTACTTTTGTTTGCCATACTTAAGGTGTGCTTGAGTTGAGTTGCAGAAAATCTTTTGCAGTTAGGCAAATGCCAGCACAAAGATGACCGCACGTTATTCAGTACTCTGGAGAACTTATGTCAAGAGAAGTTTGGGAGGAAGATCTAGAGACCACTGACAACAGGCTTTGTTGGAATATTTGACTCTGCTGCTACTGAGCTCCAAACAACAGAGATTGGAAGCCGGATCCCTGCTGCATTTTATCTCTCATATTGAGTTACAGACGCAGGACCCTGCCTTAACATTTTATCGTCATCCCTACCTATATGGGGATGAAGCAGTCTGGATAGTACATAATACTACCATTTGCATACCTCCACCCTCCTCTGTCTCACGCCGCTGTCGAAATTAGCGTCAGGAAAGAACTCTGGATCCAGATCTGTCCTGCTAAAGTTCCTCCAGTAAGTGTGGATCCGGTCCATAGAGTATATACAGCCTCTAAATGTGGCTCTGGATAAAGCAGAAATGGAAAATAAGTCACTGTAAGGAGGAGGAACCTTGTAAGCTAAACGTGAAGAATGTCATCACACCTACGAAGTAATATAAAAAGAATTATGCTACTAAAAATATAACAAATTCACTTAGGCTTGCAAAAAATATTCCGTTATTACATTGAGAAGTATCTGGCACATTTATTATAGTAAGAATGTGGAAACACATATTAAGGATATTCTGCGAGTGCAATTTTTAGTTGAGCAATACCATGTGTTTAATCGCTTAACTCAGACTGTTATTGCTTTATGTGTGCTATACTACAGAAGTGAATTTTTAACCACATTCTACTGCAATGATCTTGTACATCATGGAATACAACAAACTAATTGCTATCCATGTTCTTCAGGAAATTTACCACCTCCACAATGTTTAATGGGATGAAGAATTAGCCATATGAACTTCGGAGATTTGATGCAGGAAATACTAAAATTATTCACAAGCTAGTCTATTTTATTTTGAGGGATTTATTGCATGGGAATAATCACATAAAACCACCTATTCCTAGCTTTCAAATAGACTGATTTAGGTTTTGGAAGACCAATCAGATTGATTAATTTTGCATTTGAAGATCCTACTTGATCATGAACAGTGCTTTCAGTATATGCAATAAATAAAAAGGAGGACATTGACACAAAGATTTGTTGAATAAAGATAATAAAATAGATAAGATAAACATTGGCTGCAGAGGGCGCTTATTAAGTGCAATTGTAGTTAATATTCCGTGTGGACTCTGTCTATCTATTTCAGACTTGCTGAAACAGTTGAGAGACTCCACAGGGCAATGTTCAGCAAAGCAAATTTGATTAATTCTGATAAATTTGAAAGAAAAAGAAAATGTTAGTATGCTTTAAACATAAACAGAGCACAAAGGGAATGATAAAACATCTCACAATGGGAGGTTTTTGTATTTGAGAGACAGGATGCTGTGTTGTACTATTATAATTGTCTGCAATATTTATTCTTACATATTACATCAATAAACAAATTTTAACTTGTACCCATCACCTTCATTCAAAGGGTGGGATCAATCAGTAAAGATAACTTTCTATTACTTCAGTCGGAGTTAATACCATAACTTACACATGCATTTTACATAGCTTGCAAAAATATATATAAGGGGATAAGGGGCTAGCGCCAGTGGAACACTTCCGTAATGTTGACAATAAAGTATATTATAAAAAACCTATATGTATCCCGCTAGTGAGTCCAGGGTTCCCTTCTCTCACTCCAATCCATTCAGCCAGACATGGTGTAAAAAGGAAATAAATAGGAAATAAATATACATTAATACAACATTAAAAAAACCTTAAAAACAATAAGTGTTGCAAAAAGCAGATAATTGCATCTATACCCTGATTCAGAGTAACTGCAGCGTGGTGAAAAAGTGTCCTATCGATGGAAACTGTCTCGGGATGCTTGTAAGTAACTTGATGACCAACTGGAGCATCTGTCCTGGGCTGATGCGTTTTGGGCAGTCCGCCCTTTCTTAGAGATCTCTCTTACATAGTTGATGATGATATTAATTCTTGGTGAAAAAGTATAGCTTTCAGTAGAAGAGAATTTTTGATGTACCAGCATAGCCAACAATTACTATTCACATATTAGCACTATAACCTGCTGCCAAATAAAGAATTACTTTATTATTAAATATAAATTTATAATAAATGTTTGATGTTCCTGTAAGTTAATAGTAGGTAAAATTCCTGCACAAAGGCCCCTCACTTCTTAAAACGCCCCTGCATGAGTAAGAATGTGATTAAATTGGTTAACTGTAAATGCACAGAAATTGGTTAAAATTATGATATGGCCCAATATAACCAAGTTACCAGGGCTGATTCACAGTTAGGAACAACAGCAAAAAAAAAGCATTTCCACAGACAGCCAAAATATAAAAAATGTGGGAAAAATAAAAAATGTGAATACAAATCAGATTTAGAGTGCTAATGATTTTCTAGTCCCACTGTAAATTGTGGTCCTAAACTAAACATTTTTATCAGTTGCCTGCCATTTGCCTGCTATAAGCAAAAAATAAATATTTTACTTGCATGCAAAAAATGTATTTGCCCCCCTCATCCTATGAAATGGTTTTATGCAGTGCAGATTTTCACTTTTTTAAAAAAGCTGTTTCTAACTTTGCTTTGAGGGCCAGATTTACTAAACTGTGGAAAAGTTGAGATGTTGCCCATAGCAACCAATCTGACTTTAGCTGACATTTTCTAGTATGTAATAGAAAAGTGAGAGCTAGAATTTCATTGGTTACTATAGTTTAGTAAATCTAGAACCTAAGGCCAGATCCAGATCCCCGCATGCTTTCCATACATGCGGGGGTCTCTACGTCCGAGAGAGAGAGAGAGGGGAGTGCATGCCCCATGTCACTCCCCTCTCTCGTGCGTGCTTTATGCCATAAGGCAACCTTAATGCAAGCGTGCGGATCAGCAGTCCGTTTGACTGCTGATCCGCACAAGTGTGAGAGCTCCCTCCCACGTGGTACATTTTGCATGCTTTCCCCGCCCACTTTAGCGAGCGGGGGATGAGGAAATGTCCATGCGTATGCAAATGGGTTGTATGGAACTATTGTAACCCTAACGTGACATCTGGAGGGCGCATGAGCCCTCCAGCCAAAACAGGCCACTTACACACCTTGCGTGCGTAAGTGACCTGTCGGGCGCAGGTCTGGATCCGGCCCTAAATTATTATTTAAAAAACATGTATCCACAATTCATCTCCTGATTACAGGGATATACTGTTTGAGTATGCTAAAAAAAAAAGCTATAAAATTAACCAGCATTTACAAAGGAGAATGTTGTCCTGATTTTTCTTTCTATAATACATTACAGTTTTTACATTCTTGACACAACCCATAATATATTATGAAACAGTTATTTCTACCAACCTGATGAAGTTTTGTGTGAAAGCAATTACACTGAAGATTCTTGTAAAGCTTTCTGATATCTACTTAATTCAGTAACTCAGGTCAATGTTTTGAACAAACTCTGAAATGGGCTTAAGTCAATAATTGCTGTTTTAACATAGTGTTGTTATTGTACAATAATTATAAAGTAAATTCTCTATAGAGGTTTTTATTCCCACAGAGGCAGGGGCATATCGGGATCCTAAAGTAGCCTTGAAAAAAACGCAAGTGTCATCACGTGGATGTGACCAAATAATTGGTAGGCGGGTCAACACCAAAAGGGGTTAGCATATCACTATCACCAGCCACATTAGCACAGACCCAGACTCAACATAGTTCATTACCCTACTACACAGTGCCAGGCTAGCTTCTGATCTATATAATATACATTATTCAATACAGAAGAGAAGCATAGACTATATAACATATACAAAACAGAGCAAATATATAATATACAGCATACCAGAAGTTGTCAACCAATACTGGTCAAAGAATTGCACAGAAAATCTCAAGAAGTCCAGCTAATATTATATATATATACATTTTTCTGCTTCCCCGCACACACAAATACATGTAACTGTTGTCTCACACACACACTCCCACAAATATACATAATTGTTGCCACACGGGTGTGGGTCGGTGATAAACAACAGCCCTTTTGCGACAGGGCCATTTTCTACCAGCCATTTTCGACGTGGCTCCAAAATAGTTTACTCCTGTCCCGCCGGAGTGAGGGAATTGAAGATCCCCAGCACAAATCACCAGCGGTGAGTATTCAGGGCTGTCTTTTCCACTGGGCAGTTTGGGCTAGTGCCCAAGGCTCCCACACATCAAGGGGCCCTTCACCAAAGCCCAGTCCAAAATGCCCAGTGATAAAAACGGCCCTGAACTATCCAACCCAGCGGAGCATGCAGGGCAGACAGGTGCCAGTCATTCACCTGCTCCCCACTGCAGCACACTGCTGACAGGGGGTTCCCTGCTATAAGCCACCCCTGCAGTTACACAGTGCAGCTGATAGCAAACCCCGTTTCAGCTGCCGGGTTTGCTATCAGCTGCTCTGTGTTCTGCCCGGCAGCTGATAGTAGGAACTTCCTGCACACATAGGAGCTCCTTCCTGTGACACCAGCATCACTAGGAAGGAGGAGAAGGATCAGCAGCGCACCGCAGAGGGAAGACTTCTAAAGGTAAGTGAAATGAATAAATACTAACAGGCTGTAGTGGTTACAAATGGGTTATACTGGGGAAACTGGTGAGACATGATGAGGAACTGGGGGGGCTGGAGAGACATGATAGGGAACTGGGAGGCTGGAGAGACATGATGGGGAACTAGGAGGCTGGAGAGACATGATGGGGAACTGGAAGGGCTAGAGTGACATGATAGGGAACTGGGTGGCTGGAGAGACATGATGGGGAACTGGGTGGCTGGAGAGACATGATGGGGAGCTGGAAGAACATGCTGTGGAATACTGGGGGGCTGGTAAGACATAATGAGAAGCTGGAGAGACATGGTAGGGAACTGGGGAGCTGGAGAGATATGTTGTGCAATACTGGGAGGCTGGAAAGACATAATGGGGATCTGGGGCACTGGATACACATGGTGGGAGACTGGAGAGACATGATTTGGGAGTGCTGGGGGACTGGAGACACATTATAAGGATATTGGGAGCTGGACAGAGGATGGGGGGCTGGAGTAACATGATTTTGG
>WWET01001345.1:345572-357936 GCA_011038615.1 Limnodynastes dumerilii | reverse complement strand
CTGCAGCCTGTCAGTGTGTGGGGTTCTGCAGCACGATTATCTGCAATGCCCACACACGATTTTGCTGGCGATAACCGATAATTTTTATTGCAAACCAGCCGATCAGATTATCTGGCGGCAGCCATTTTTTTTAGATAATCGCCCATTTCTGTGAATTATTGGCACCACACACTAGAGCCATAATTCGGCCCATCCACGATAATTGCTAAATCGGCACGATTATCGCTCTAGTGTGTGGCCAGCTTTAGGTAATCTAGCCCTAGGAATCTTATCAAGATGACAGGACTATGGCAAATAAGTAATAATTATTTTTCTCAGTATTTACAAAAGGATCAGAAAATAAAAGACCAAAGTTAAATTGCAAAAACATGAATGCAAAGGAAATAAATGCAATAGTTTTTGCTGATATAGTTGGTTCTTGCTCATTAGATGGATCTAGCAGAGAACTCTGGTGCACTATGATGGTTTGCACTTGCTGGATACAAGCAGGAGAACTGCAATAGCGGGATGCAGACGGAAAGATTGCAATACTTGTTGCAAGCTGGAGAACAGCAGTAGCTTTTGGATGCAGGATTAATTGTAATAATTGGTTGTAAATTGCAAATTGCAAATGCTGGATGCAGACTGGAGGATGGCAGTTACTGGGTACAAACTGGAGATTGTAGTTGCTAGATGCAAACTGGAAAAATGTATATACTTGCAACAATGGAGAACAGAAGAATATACAGTCTTAGAGATTTCTGTTTTATGTTGCATTATGATTAATACTATACCAATTATAGTCTTATGTTGCCAGATATTTTTTTTAATGAAAAATATGCCTATTATATTATTTCTCTAGCCAAACCATTTAAGAAATGTTGAATTTAAATGTTATATATCAGTAGTTTGAACAAGCAAAAAAACTCCATTAGCTGTACTCAGGGTTATCCTCAGTAATTTGGGTAATGCCTAAAAATGATTTTAAAATGTATGCCAAGCCCTATATAGTGTGTATTTTCAGTTTGAACAGTGAAAAAAGCAAAATAAAAAATTTCATATAGAAATCCAAAAGTGTCTTGAATCCATTATGCAACATTGTAGTGTCATTTTTCTTTCCTCTTCCTCCTCCCTGGCAGTACTAACGATGGGTATATCCCGTCTGCTGTGTAGTGCCATGACATAACATAAGATGACCCGGAGGCTGCATATAAGGACAACCTCTTCCTCCACCCGGTGTCTTCTTATTTCCTGTACCAGTTAGAGCCAGGGAGGAAAGTTAGGGCTTACCTGTTCCGGGATGCTTTCCAGTCCATCCCTCTGAGTATGGCGGGGGGGGGGAGGTGGGGTGACTGGCCTTATCATTCAGCCCAGGGGCTCCTGAATCAGCAGCTTCCTGTATAAGTGGGAAGATAGAGCCACTGCCGTGCGCTCTCTTGCATGCGGTAGACTATATAAACTGACCTTCGGCGGAAGTAACCAGGAACGGACATGACATGGCAGATGCCAACCGGAAACCAACATGAGCACCGCCGTTTACTTGAAATCTAATCTACTATACACATGGGCAACGGTATGCAGCTTCAGCTGCCTATATAAACATGCACTTCCTCTTCCTGCCTGTCGGAAAAAGTGACCTGCAGCCATGCCTGAGAAGAGGTGGCCACCTACAGGGTAGTTTTTTTGTATATTATTTGTTAGGTAGGTAGTTAGTTAGATACACTTAGTTAATTAGTTTAGGTAGTTAGGTAGATTGTTAGGGTTTTTTTTGTGATGTTTATCTATTATGTTTCGATTAGATCTGAGGCCAGTAAAGGCAAGAAGGATTCTGATGCTTCCAAAAGAACAAAAATTATGAAATGTATTGCTTGTGACCTATCTTTGCCTGAGAATTATACCACAGGGACCGTCATTGATTGTTTATCTAAGCAACAGCAGCAGCCATCTCAACAAATGGCAGAGTTTATTCAGATAATGAAAACGTCTCTTTCTGGTACCTTAATTACCAAGGAAAATTTACAAAGAATGGGCCGGATCCAGAACTACGTCCGTCTTCCATAGACGGACGTAATTCAATGAACAATAGCTACTGCGCATGCGTAGTAGCTATTGTACGTAATCTGCGTATCGTTTCGATATGTAGATTGCATATATGCTGTCTTTTAGACCGCATATACGCAATCTACGTATTGAAATGATACGCAGATTATGAACAATAGCTACTACGCATGCGCAGTAGCTATTGTTCATTGAATTACGTCCGTCTATGGAAGACGGACGTAGTTCTGGATCTACCCCAATGTCTGTTAAAAGATTTAGGTCCATCTTATGGGACAACTTAGGAGGCTCAGCGGAAGAGGGTAGATATTATTCAGGTAACTCCACTCCATCTGATTCAGAGTCTGCCACATCTCAGGAAGATTTTTCACTAAACCCTGATCTAGTGGATAACCTTAAACTAAATGTCCAAGAAACAAAGGAGGACACGCTCTTATATTTCGTGAGTCCAAGAAAAAAAGCAAGGTATTTCTGGTTTCCCTTATCATTAAAGATCTTATCTTGGATGAATGGAAAATTCCTGATAAGAAGTTTGCATCATTAAATAAATTCTCTAAAATCTATCCTTTTTCTAATGAAGAGTCCCGAAAATGGGATGAAGCTCCTAGAGTCAATGCTGCCATATCCCGCATATCTAAAAAAAACAGCTTGCCGTTGGAGGATGCAAACACGTAATGTAGAATGTAAGACTGAGGTCAGCTTAAAGAAGTTACACTGCTTAGCTGGGGTGACCCTGAGACCAGCAATAGCATCAGCGGTAACATCTAGAGTTCTACGCTCATCGTGTCATGACTTGGAAAAAAAGTATTATTGACGGCATTTAAAGAGGTGACTTATTAAACATTGTTCAAGACATACAATTGGCAACAGAATTTTTTTGTTAAGCTTCACTGGATATAGTAAAGCTAACTGCCAGATCCATCACCACAGCTATAGTAGCCAAAAGGGCTTTATGACGTAAGCCCTGGGTGGCAGATATTTGATCCAAAATCGTTTAATTGCTCTTCCCTTTCTGTTTTCCTAACAGTACGCACAGGAATTGCAAGAAAACGGATCTCTGAATACAGCCCGGAGTCTATGAAATCAATTCTAACATCCTTACCACCTCAGGTTTTTATGACATCATCATTTTAGATTTCGAAGATGCCTACCTTCATATTCCTACATTCGAGGGACATCAAACATTTCTCAGGTTTGCAGTTTTTGGAAGCTTACACCTCGGATTTTCACCAAGGTCCTGGCCCCTATCATGGCCGTGTTAAGGCAGCAAGGCATATTCATATAGCCTTACCTAGATGACCTGCTCATAGCAGCTCCATCTCTAGAGCTGTGCCTTTTTCACATAAACAAAGTGGTCACTTTTCTGGAACAGAATGGATGTTTGGTGAATTATGCAAAAGTCAACTTCAACCAACACAAGTCATCACTTATCTAGGAGTCACCATAGACTCCTCAAAGAGCATACAAAATTAAACAAGAAGGCAACGCCCGGAGATGTTAACTGTGGATAACATCTGGCGGATACATGAAAGTATTTGGACTGATGCCAGTGGCTCTGGACACTTTGGTTTGGGCAAGGTATCACTTAAGAACATTTCAACACTGCTTTCTGGACCAATGGGACAAAGACCCATACCATCAAGATCAGGTTATACACCTAAGTCCAGAAGCATGAAGAGATCTGCTATGGTGATCCAACAGAGAAAATTTTACATTGGAGAAATCCCTAAGAAAATCAAGCCCGGTTATTATAACTACAGACGCCAGCAACTCAGGTTGGGGAGCAACATGCGGCGGTCATTTGGTTCAAGAAATATGGCATCATCTTGCTCCAAAGATTCACTCAAACATCTTATAAATGTGAGCAGTCCTGATGGTGTGTCACCAGGGGACAAGAATCTTATAGAATTAACGGCGCTCCTCTTAGTTTGGGCAGAAGAGCACGCTCTCAGTATCTCAGCGGCATACAATGCAGGTCAAAGTAATCTTGAAGCAGACTATCTCAGCAGGACAAAATAGATCCAGGGGTATGGGAGCTAGACAATTTGTTTCACCAGATTATAGAACGATGGGGCAGACCTAAAATCGATCTGATGGCCCAGGAAGGAATGCGAAACTAAAACGGTACATTTCAATATACAGAGAACAGCAAGCTCAAGCTACAGATGCCCTGACAGCCCCTTGGACATTCAGTCTAGCATATGTATTTCCACCAATTCCACTAATTTCTCGACTTGAGGACAGCGATGGAGAAAGTCACAGTCATCGCAATCCTTCCATATTGGCCTCGGAGAGCCTGGTTCTCCATGGTACTCCAACTTGCAGTGGACCGGCCTTGGAGATTTCCAGGGATTTTCAAGGGAAAATATGTCATCCATCCCCTCAGGGGATGACGCTGACAGCCTGGCTGTTCAGAGCAAATGATTAAGAACCAAAGGCTTCTCCAACAAGGTAATTTTCACTTTACTTAAATGTCATCGACTCTCAACGGTTAAAGTATACCACAGGATTTGGGGTAATTTTGTAGCCTGGTGCAGTGTTAATCACATTTCCTGTACTAACCTCTTATTAGGTCAAATTTAGGATTTCTTCAAGCAGGGCTAGAGAAAGGCTTAGCAGTGAGCTCTTTGAAAGTACATATATCTGCCTGATCCACACTTAATAAGGACAGCTAATTTACACATGCTGCATGCATAAATCTGGCTGTGGGAACGCACTGTGCATGTGCGCGACAGATGTTACACATCGTAACTCTGATCATACGCAACTTCTATGTAACTCCATACGATAGGGCTTGACATCCCTACGCAAGATGAAAATACGCATTGTGGGTGGTGGGAGGCATTTAAATTGTACAGTTTGGGCTGGGTTAGGCACTTATCAGGTAATAATCTCTTGTTTCTCCAATAGTTCACATTCTATTACTTTGCAGTTACAAGAATACTGTTTTTGTTGTATGTTGGTTACTAGGATACAGACTGTATTGTATAGTGATTAGTATTTTTTTGGTATGATGGGGTATATTTATTAATTAATAATGGTAATATCCATACATTTAAGGCACTGGTAACAGAATGTAAAACAGAAGGGTGCAAATTTATCATATGCAGGGGCCGCAAACCACCCTTGTCTTTATCCTAAGCATGTTTAAATGGTTCTACTATGTTCTGACCCTCCCTTTCAAGAGTGTGGATGGAACCAGAGGACGTGGAAAGGTTCCGTTCTGCTTGCCAGGTATTGGCGAAAAGAGGTTGTCTGAGGCCTTGGCCGGTGATGACTATTACCTTCCCCGTTCTCTCCTCGGGTTACCGGCAGGTGTTTGCGAGGACTAACGCATACATGTACGTTTCCTTCTGCAGGATAGTCAAGGCATTGCATCTGGTTCCGAGAGAAGGAATGCACTTACTTCTCAGGTATGGGCCTTCCTCTCTCTGTCTACTGCTTTCTGCTCCCTGCAACAGCCCATGTGGCGGATAAAACACCCCGCCGCAATGGTGGATGGGAGGAGTGATGTGGCAAGCCCTGATTGGCTCGCCACAGAACTGCAATACACCCTGGATGCCACAGGGGCATCTGGGGCAGTGACGCAGTGAGCTCAGATTGGCTCGCTGCACTGTACCTTACCAAGATGGCTGCCGTGAGCCCTGAATGGCAAAAACTGCCATCCACTGCTGCACCCCTCTCAGAAGTATGCCACTGTCTTGTACCTGGATATATTTGAACGCTTCGATCATATATCCCTCTTCTTTCTCTATTTCAAGCTATTGGGGCTCTAACTAGGGAATGCTGGTAAAGCGCATTTTTTAGGAGCTCCCAGCTACAGATTTGTTTACTATTGCTATAGCAATAGTAAAGAAATCTGTCCAATAAGGTGTCTTTGTGAAGGACCCTGATTGAAAAACCACCCGGGAACTTTCACATTGCCACCAGTTCCGTGTGAGACCCAGGAAAAACCCTTCTTTTTTCCCGGGTCTGAATCCTTGGTCATTAGATCCAGGTAGCTGAAAAAGGGACGTTTCACATCATCACCAAATAGCCGGGTTATTGCTAAGACCCGGGTTCTTGGCCAAAACCCAGTCATTTGGTGGCGATTTGAAAGGGGTTTCAGACAGACTCTAGACTTTTAGATTTTCATATAATAAAAGTCTTTCTATTCCTATGTTTAAACATCTTTTATTTATTATTATTATTATTATTATTATTATTAAAAAGGTGTAAAGGTGTTTAATATTTAAAGATTAGCTTTTTTTTTTCTTTTTTTTAACTGTTTTTATTGAAGCAAATATAAATACAATGTACATATGTGACAATGACAAGTTATCTTTGTTTCTTAAAACAAACAAAACAGACAAAACAAAAGAAAAAGAGATTTAAAACAAAACAATTTGACATAACAATAAGATAATAAGAGCACAATTACATCAATAAAGTTCAACAAGGGTGTCAGTTAGAATTCTCAGAGAGAAAAATCCATGAAGATCCTAATCCTCTTATAGGAGGGTTCAGTGCACATGGGTCCCTCAGAACAGGGGGCCACGTGGCATCGATCCTGCACCCCAGTCTCTGCACATTAGGGTTGGCTACTTTCTATTTCTTCCCTTGGAGGGAAGAAATAGATGCTGATTCGCGGGCCACAAAGGGGGCGGGGCACAAACTGTGCTGTTAGGCCTGCCCATTTTGTGGCCTGCGAATCGGGACAGTCCCACCTCAGGGGAAGAAGGGCCAAAAAAAACATTTCAGCCTGGGTTTTTTTCCCACAGCCTAACCCTAAGACTCCCCTTTCTGCAGCCTAACCCTAAGACTCCCCTCCCCGCGGCCTAACCCTAAGATTCCCCTCCCCGCAGCCTAACCCTAAGACTCCCTTCTCCGCAGCCTGACCATAAGACTCTTCTCCCTGCAGCCTAACCCTAAGACTCCCCGTAGCCTGACGCCTAACCCTAAGACTCCCCTCCCTGTAGCCTGACCATAAGACTCCCCTCCCCGCAGCCTAATCCTAAGACACCCCTCCACGCAGCCTGACCATAAGACTCTCCTCCCCGCAGCCTAACTCTAAGACTCCCTATCTGTAGGCTAACTAATACTCCCCATAGACTTTGCTGTAATACTCACCTCAGTGCGGCGGGTCTGTGGCTGTGCCACAGGTCTGTGGAGACAGTTTCCAAATTAGCGAATGGGTAAGTATACCAAAAAATAAATTCAGAATACTGATCCATTCATTAGTTAAAGTTTCTAATTATTACCATTTTCGAAATAGAGACAGTCGAAAATTAGGTTTCAGCTGCTTGTATTTTGAAAATGGAACTTTCATTCTGCAGACTGCATCCTGTATCCTTCATAGCAGCAGCATGGCTACATGTGGTTGTACTGTGGGTAACTGGTTACTATTGTGGAGTAGATTTCACTCTGACTTTAGAGGAATCACCAGGAATGGCAGAAAAAATCCAATGGCAGCCTCAACGTTCCTGGCGCCACACTCTATAATCAGGCAGCCCAACTGCAACACCTTAATGACTGGTCACACTACTCATCTCTATACACAAACACCACGATAGAACAGAGCCATTTGGCTGGGCTCAATTTGTCGGAATTTCTTCACTTGCATGATGCTGAGGTAACTTGATCGTATTCAAAACAATCCAATTAAACTTTGGTTTATTCTCTGCCACAATTTTAAATTGAATCCTCATGTATCCCTTCATCTACTTTTCATCGGTAACCCGGGTTCCAGAACTGCGTGGATACTCATCTTTTCACTAGTTGGAGAAAAGAAGAACTCATAGGTGTATCTATAATGGGTGCAGGGTGTGCAGTGCACATGGGCCCCTCAGAACAGGGGGCCCTGTGGCATGCATCCGGCCATTCAGCATCTATTTCTTTCCTCTAGGACCTTCCAGATGGAAGAAATAGATGCCAAATGAGTCCCCCTCTCCCTGCGGTGGGACTGTCCCGATTCACAGGGCGAAAAGGTGGTGGGGTCTAACAGCGCCTTACCTGTCTCAGGTAAGGGGGGGCCCATGTGCAAATGTTGCACAAGGGCCACCTCACTTCTTAAAACGCCCCTGGAAGTACTGGTATCTTTCTTACTCCAATAGATTGTGATAAGCCCTTGGATAAACTCCTACTTAAAGAGACCCCGCAAAAACTATTTCTCAATACTACCAATTCTTACACAATTGCTATGAATTCACAAATTTATCAACAGGATTAGCCCAATGGACCAGGGATTTTCCCACTTTCACACCTTAAAGAGCTCACCATGGGCTCTATTTATAAAGATAATTTTCCTGTGATAATGGCCGTTTTCATGTGAAAACGGGCATTATTGCAGGAAAATGAAGTTTTCCATGGCGATCCATGGCAATCCATGGTTTGAAAATATCAAAAACTTCATTTTCCTGCAATGCAGTTCATAACTCATCACCCTGCCAGCCCATTCTTTTCAGATCGGGCTATTGGTTTGTTATATTTACAAAGCCTGGGAGGGGAGTTTTACACTCAGGCTGGCGTTAGGGATAGGTATTCCAGCAATCTCCCCCTATACCTCTCTTTTCCTCCCCCTAATAGCTGTTATAAAGGGGGGCATGTATGGGGAGACTGCTTGAATTAACCAAAGTGTGGATAGTAAGTGGTGTGGTTTTTTTGTCAATTAAATTTAAACTTAAAAAAATAAATGTAAAAACCAATAATTGGAAAAGAAAAAAGCAAAACTTACCTCTCCGGGAGACACAGCTGACTCTGAAGATTTCAGAGTCCCGATATGAAGATGTAAGGCTCTATTTACAAAAATTGTTTTCATATATTAATTCCCTTTTTCATGCGAAAACAGGCATTAGCGCATGAAAACTAAGTTAAGGTTATTTTCAAAGCATGGAAAGCTGCAGTTTCCATTGAGATCCATGCAAATACCGTATGAGCTTGCTGGGCCGTTCTTTTCCGTGCGGGCCAACGCTTCCTAATATTTACTAACCCGCAGAATGGAGTTTTACTGGGTTAAACTTACCTCCCCGGGAGATGCGTCTGCCCGCAGGTGCCGGTCCCGACATGAAGAGCCTGCTCATGCGCGGTGTCTCTCATGCCGTGGATTCATTTTTACTAAGTCCCAGAAGAGAGCCTCTGCGCATGAGCAGACCTCCGACGGGACTTCATTCATAGGAAGACAGCCTGTGATGACTGCAGAAAGCTCGAATGTCATCACGGGATGACCAGCGGCGGGTACGTTTTAGTAAATGCTATGAACGTAGCTCCCAGATTCGAAGGGAGCAGATTCAAACATGGATGAGCTACATTCATAAAGAGTTGAAGGGCTAAGTAAATAGAGCCCACAGTGTTTTTCATATTGGGACTCTGAAGTATGAATGAAATGTCCTGCGATGAGCCCAGAGATCATCGCAGGACATTGCAGGGTAGGTAAGTTTTAGTAAATTAAATTAACGAAGCTGCCAGGCTCTCTGCGAGGAGAAGTGAGCCTGGGTCAGCTTCATTCATTTAAAAATGAACTGCTATGTAAGCCCTATGTTCTCTAAACATCTCCCTTTTGTAACATAGGGGTCTATTTACAACCTTCATTTTCATGTGAAAATGGGCATTATCCCATGAAAATGAAGGTTTTCATATTTACAAACAATGGATCGCCATGGAAAATAGTAGTTTCCATGATGAACCATTTAAGTATCATTGCTTCCAGGACTGTCCATCTGGGTCCAGGTCTGGAGGTTCTTCAATAGATACCCGGTGGATTCTTTCCCTTTAACCCTGGAATGAGCAAAATTTGCTATCTTTTCACCAGGATACAGAGCTACCAGAGGTTGCAAAAAAACTTATGTTAGCAGTTTCAGATCAGAAAAGTATTCAGGTCTGGATCCAGCCATGCCAACCCCCCGCTATCCCTCTTCAGGGAGAAGCTCTACCGTGTATTTAGGATGGGTTGGCTAAAGGCGACTCTACAGATAAAGGTGCATTTAGAAAGGCTTTTTTAAACCTCAGAGAGGCTTTTTTTTATATTCCTTCTAATGTGATTAGAACTCAAATTGTGAAATGCTTTACGAATACTATTTGGCATTAAACCCGTCTTTTAGTAAAAGACCCTCCAATTATTGTAGATTTGCCGTGAATTTGGTCTTGTTCTAAGGCTCTAAGGGGTTCTCAACCTGTGGTACGCATACCGCAGGTGGTAAGTGTAGTATGTGAGCCAGTAAATGTAATAGTTTGCTCTGCAGGTCCAGACAGATCACTTCTGCCAGTTCCTATACTCCACACAGGCAGGATCAGCAGATCAGTGCTGGCCTCTGCATACATAAGCAGAGGGGGTGGAGCATCTTACATGCACAGAAGGAAGAGGACCCATGGAGCTGAAGGAAATGGAGGAGGCTGAGTGCAGCTGCTTGAGCAGGTAAGTTAGGAAAGTGGCTCTAGTCTAGACTATGTAATGTGCAGAGCAGATGGGGGGGGGATTAATGTGTGGAGAGGAATATAAGAGCAGTTGTAGTGTGTGCGGATAAATTTGGGGAATGGTATAGTGTGTGGAATGGGAGATAACAGAAGGGGAATAATGTGGAGAGATATGGGAGATACTGGGATCTGGAGACACAAGATGGGGAATACTGTTAACTGGAGACACATGATGGGAGATACTGGGAGCTGAAGACACAAGATGATGATACTCCGAGCTGGAGAGACATGATGGCGGATACTGGGAACTGGAGACACATGATGGGATATACAGGGAGCTGGAGAGACATGATGGATGATACTGGGAGCTGGAGACACAAAATGGGGAATACTGGGAACTGGAGACACATGATGGGGAATACTGGGAACGGGAGACACATGATGGATACTGCGAGCTGGAGAGACATGATGGGGGATACTGGGAACTGGAGACACATGATGGGAAATACTGGAAGCTGGAGACACATAATGGGGGATACTGGGAACTGGAGACACATGATGCAGGATACTGGGAGTTGGAGACACATGATGGGAAATACTGGGAGCTAGAGACACACGATGGGGGATACTGGGAGCTGGAGATACATGATGGGAAATATTGGGAGCTGTAGGCACATGATGGGAGATACTGGAAGATGGTGACACATGATGGTGGATACTTGGAACTGGAGACACATGATAGGGTATACTGGGAGCTGAAGAAACATGATGGGGGATAATGGGAGCTGGAGACACATGGGGGTAGATCCAGAACTACGTGTGCCGTACGTTTATTCGCAGAGCGTATTTTCGTGCACGTAAGTTCGCTACACTCCCCTCGGCACACTTTGAAGCGTAGTTCTGGTTCAGGCCCATGATGGGAGATATTGGGAGCTTAAGAGACATGATGGGGATTACTGGGGAGGCTGGATGTGACTTTACTATTATTGTTGAGGCCTACACAATCTTAGACTTTGATTTTTGGGGTTGGGCTTTGAATTGGGGTTTTAAGTTTGACATGCCTGCTATACATTATGGCAGCACTCTGCTTGGCAACCTCCCAATCAGTAATCAAAATTATATAGGAAAGATTACAAAAGTTTTGAAACAATATTATATATAACCAGGGCCAGATGAACCACTTACAAAAGGGCCCCCACAATCATATAATGTTCAGGGTTTTCACAGCTGTCTATGAGGATAGATATTAGTGATTGACAACCTATTCTTAAGCACACTATTGCAGCTGCCAGCATATTCCAGCAGCTGTGATATTGGGGTAGATCCAGAACTATGGAAGACGGACGTAATTCAATAAACAATAGCTACTGCGCATGCGTAGTAGCTATTGTACGTAATCTGCGTATCGCTTCGACACGTAGATTGCGCATATGTGGTCTTTTAGACTGCATATACGCAATCTACGTATCCAAATGATACGCAGATTACGTGCAATAGCTACTATGCATGCGCAGTAGCTATTGGTTATTGAATTACGTCCATCTATGGAAGACGGACGTAGTTCTGGATCCGGCTCATTGTGCTTAAGAGAAGGATGTCAGTCACTGACAGCGGTAGCTTTTTCATGTTTCATTTATTTTTATTTTTTTGCCCTGAGCAGCTGCGCTATGTTTTCAACAGCGTTGTGCTTCTGAGGCTATCCAGTCGCTGTATTGTGGGCTTTTTTTTTTTTTTATAGTTGCCAGCAGAGGAGGAAGTCATCGCTGTAGCAGAGAAGACTCAGAACAGGTAATTTTATAAACTTGAATAGTTAATGTTAGTTAATTGTACTGGTTAATGGCAGCAATTTCTCTTTCTCTGCATGTATATATACATATACATATATATATATATATATATATATATATATATATTTTTTTTTTTTTTTTTATAACACACA
>WWET01001345.1:328637-344244 GCA_011038615.1 Limnodynastes dumerilii | reverse complement strand
AGTTACTCCTGGGCTAAACCATGTTGATTGCAGGGGGAGTCAAGTTAGTTGTATGCATGCCATGCAGGGATATATCTTTGAATTGCTTACTGCACACAGATACTGACCAGCTTTACTATCACACTGTTATTTAGACTTGGGATAGGAAACATCACCTCTCAACTCTAATATGCAGCAGATTAGTTACTCCTGGGCTAAACCATGTTGATTGCAGGGGGAGTCAAGTTAGTTGTATTCTTTGCATGCAGGGATATATCTTTGAATTGCTTACTGCACACAGATACTGACCAGCTTTACTATCACACTGTTATTTAGACTTGGGATAGGAAACATCACCTCTCAACTCTAATACTGTTTGCAGCAGATGAAATATGACTCCCCTGCAATCAACATGGTTTAGCCCAGGTGTAACTAAGTTCATGCACTTAACAAGGTCTGGATCCAGCCCCAAGTTTTAATCTGGTATTATATGTTTTTATCTTGCTGATGATTTTCCTAATAAATACTGCTTAACACGATGAAGCGCCCCTCTTCTCTTGTGATTGAATTTCTAGTGAACCTGGACGGTTTCAGAGGATCGTCATTTTAAAGGGGAAGACACAGTTTCCACAAGAACCTCGTGTGATATATTGAATTGGACTGATTCCATACCAGAAACTGTCCGAACTCTTTCCTACACTATAGTTAAGAAGAGAGCGTGCACACCTTCTTTGAACTGTATATATATTGTTTTTTAATGTGCAGTAGCATTGTGAGCACCATAGATATCTGTGTCTAAATCCAGAGAAGGTATATAACAGAATGTAATAACAAATCAGTGCTAAGCTTTCTCTCACATGCCTCTTTTGCCCCCCTGTAACTAATAATCACAAATCTATAATGGAGAGAGATCTAGGATTGGATCTACTAAAATGCGGAAAAGAAAAAGTAGAGATGTTGCCCATAGCAACCAATCAGATTCCAGTTGGCATTCTTTAGTATGTAAAAAATAAATGTAACAGCGCAGAAGTTCAGACCATACTTAATATAATAAAATGTTTATAATTGTTATATATGAATAACCAACGCTGGCAAATATGATAAAAATGTTTAATAAACAAAAGAATTTGATTAGAAACGTATGAAAATACACATATATTAATTCAAACACATGCAATTGAAAGCTGAAAAGTAATCAAGGAGCCAAACAAATAACAATAAAATGTAGACCTATATATAGCTGAGCAGATAAACAATGGCAAATAAAGAATTACATATAAATGGGTTCATAGGCACCGGAGAGGACACACAAGGGAAATTACCCAGCAAAAGGAAGATATAAATCCACTTGATCTAGTCCGAAATCAACCTACATCGAGCCCAAAGTGTAGGGTGGCCAGCCCGGCACACAGTCCGTTAGGAAGGTGTAACTGAGCCGACTTTGATTAGCTGGTATTTGAAGTAATGATATTAACAGTCTTACCCGTACAAGGGGGTACTGCACACAAAGTGCGGCAGTGGTTGTGTTAATAGTAGGTAATCGTTCCAAAGGAAACCGGAATAGAAGAATATCTGACTCCTACACAAAGGCAATGCATAAACAAAGTTCTGCTCAAATAGGAAGGTGCAGTTGGGTCCTGCGTTGCTTCAGATAGAGATGGCACCGTCACTTTCTGTTTGTAAATTCTTTAGTATGAAATAGGAAAGTGAGAGCTAGAATCTGATTGGTTACTATGGGCAACATCTTCACTTTACATTTTTTAGTTTAGTAAATCTAGCCCCTAGAGTTGTTATATGAAAAATAACAAGTGACATCAACAAATGGGAAGAAACTAAAAGCAACAAGTCTGCTAACCTTTCAGTGCATACACTAATCATAATTAAAAAGCAAAGTATAGCAGTAACAGCCTAGTATTCAAGAGGTGGTAATTAAGGGGTCTATTTACTTACAGAAGCTTGAATGAAGTCCTGCGCATGCACAGTGACTCTCATTCAGGACTTTGAAAATGTAAAACCCCTAATCATGTGCAGGGTCTTTATGTCATGCAGACGCATCTCCCGGTCAGGTAAGTTTTAACTGTTTTCGGTTTATTTAAAATTTTTTTTATTTTTTTTATTACATATATTCTCGCTGTCTCCCCATATATACCCTTCCCCTAATAACAGCTATTAGGGGGAGAAAAAGGGCATTATATGGGGATATCGTTGTAATTTTAGCAAAAACATAAGTCTGAGATTCGCTCCGAGGGTTAATAAATATAACAAAGCGCCGGTCCGCTCTGAAAAAAATGGACCGGTGAGTAGAAGCGATACTTACATGGATCAGCATGGAAACTGCAGTTTTCTATGGTGATCCATGGTTTGCAAATATGATTAATTTAATTTTCCTGAGATAATGCCCATTTTGTAAATAGACCCCCAAGTTATGAACTGCAGGTGAGAGATGCAAACTCAGCAGCTTCCAGGGTTTTCACGAGTCCTATGGCGGCCACTAGTGGTGGAGAAGCAAAATGCTGCTGTAAAGACTACAAAAACAGAAGCTATTATATTTATGTACGTTTATTTGGGAAAGTTTTAATACTATGATCTTGCTCTTGGGTCGGTACGGAATATGTATTTATTAAATGGGATTATATGTAATTTAATATCAAGGCTAGTTAGAGAGGTTTGTAAATTTGATGTTGGGGTGGGGAATTAATAATTAAAAATGTAAATGCGATCAATTATTAGACTATTTTTTAACTAACTGTTAACAATATTAATATATTAAATATTAATAATAATTATTAAATAATAATATTAAATATAGCTTTTCAGAACGTCAACTGCAGTTACCCATTTTACTTTTAATGTTACTGTGATCAGTTATATTCCTTATTAACATGTCATTAGAGACTGTACATGCTAATCTCTTTTGTTTAGTTTACCTGCTGTCACTAAGTGCACATAGGAACAACATTACAGGCTACTGTGACAGTCACCAGGTTAGTGGACAGAAAGAGAGCACACCTGTTTTCTGCCGCATCTGTCCTAACTTTTCCCACCAATTGCTTAATCTGATGCATTGCTGCTCATAGCTTTGATCCATGTTTCAGAGACTAAAGAAGCCAAGTCTGATTCTAAACCCAGCAGCATGAAGAAAGAGATCAGGTTGCTCGTTCAGCCACGTGACCGTGTGGAATCTGCCGTAGCTGCCTGTGTCCATTTACACTAGTGGAGAATGGGGAATGTTAGCTATGCATACACATGTATGTATAGATCATACTCGAACAGAGTACTATAGTAAACATTTCCAACGCAATGAATAAATCCATGTGTACAATAAATAAACCTGCAGTCATATGAATGAATAATGAATAGAATTGTAACATTAATAGATAGCACAGTGCAATGTAGTGCATAGTAATTAAGCTGTTAATGTTATTATGATTTCAGTGACAAAAGGAGCACCCACCACCTAACGCTCCAGTCAGCTAATAAAAGTGTCTGTCCTTCCCTTGGGGTGACTCCTCTCCCTCCTCCTGACACACTCAGAGAGCATCTGTAGCCTTAGGGCGCAGCTCAGCTCTGGCTAAATCTCCCCGACTCCTTTTTAGCAAGGAACACCTCTTAGAGGAGGGACAAGGCTGCCCCGGTCTCCTGAGGCAAGGAGTTTTTCTTTCTGGGGCAGTGAGTCCCTGATGAGGGAGGGAGAAGAGTGCACCAGCAGTGCAGGGAAAGTTGAGAGCAGTAGGAGGAGTCCCTGAGAGTGTGCTTGGCCAGCGTGCTGTGCTGACACAGATATGATCAGGTCCACCTTGCAGCAGCCCCTCTTCTCCACCTGATCATAGCAGAACTTTAATACAAGGGGCACAATCTTCTCTGTTCTGCTCATACTCTTTTCATTGAGTCTTTGATATAAGAGCTCGGTTACTGTATGATCTGTACAGTGAGAATGCACTTTCATGCCTTGGAAGCTTTCAGGAATGAGCTAACAGCAGCACCATCCTACTAATACCATGGACAGAGACCCCTGAAACCTGGGACCAATCAGCCTGTTTATGCAACTGCACAATGCCTTCTGCCGGCTTCTAATGACCTCAAATCAATCATCAGTTTATCTGACCTTTGGATATTAGTTTGGAAATGGCTGCAGGATTACCTTTATCCAGAATGGGCTACAACAAGGAAAAGTCTTATCATGTAACAATGTTTTTACTGGGATTTGCAACCTTCTATCTCCGGTCAGAAGGTCAGTATCCCACCATACGATACATGTATTTCACATGAATGACTTTGCAAGCAGGGCATAACTTTTTTTTCTTTCATGCAGGTGTGTACTTCCTATACGTTAGTAATCTATACTCAGGATACTTGCTTTATTGCAGGGTCAGATCGTGTAGAATCAGCTGATTACTTTGCCTCAACAAGCAATTGATTCTGTTATATATTTTAGTTTCCTGACTTTTAGAAATGTTCTTGTTTCCATGCGTTGCAGTTCTGCTAATCTGCTTTTCCAAGTTAATACAAAGGTGTATTAACTAGCAATAGTGAGACTGTACTGTTTGAACCTCAAGCAAAAGATATATAGCAGTACCTTTACAAAAATTGTCTTTAAAATGGCACAAGGGCATATTAACTCTGAAGCATGACATTGCTTATTATTTTTTCTTGTTGTGAGTATTCTGTGTGTTTTTAATTGTAAATAACCATTATTTATAGATTGTTCTTGTTTTATAATCACTGCAGATTGTTGCTTAATGTGCAATTTGTGTGAACTTTGTGTTTATTATAAAATCACAGGGGACAATCCTCAAAAGAATTTCACCTGAAAACTATTATGAAAAGAATACTACAACTAAAATGCTTCCAAGTACTATATATATATATACACACACACACACTCACTCACTCACTCACTCACTCACTCACTCACTCACTCACTCACTCACTCTCTCTCTCTTTGGGTGCACCTGGATTATTGTTATAGTTTTTGCTAGGTTATAAAAATAATACAAATACTGGATGTTACAATCTGTAAAATGAGAGAATTTGTTTCTAAATGTTGCTGCAAGTTGCATCCATATTACAATGGAAAATTGGAATTGATGATAGTTGATCTATATGAACCAATCACAGTGGTACAAGTTTGGGGCTGAGAAGTTTGTTTTAATATAAAGTAAAATAAATGTAGGTTTTCAGTGAATCAGATAAATCAAGGAGGTAATAAAAATATTTTTAGGAATTTGTTAATCTATTCTTATGAGGAGTTTTCAAAGCATGCTTGAAGATTTAGAGGCCAGAGAAAACCTTTGTTGTATAAGAGATGGAATTCCAGAATGTAGGCAGTGAGAGAAAAGTCCTATAACTGGAAATGGGAACAGGCAATGAGTGTAAATAAATGGAACATATGCAAAAATATTTTAAGACAGGAAAAGTTGTGTGTTGGTATTGTTTTTTTTAGTAGTTATATTAAAAGACTAACAACCCTTTCAGATCAAATACAAAAACCCAGGTATTTGCTGTTAGAATCGGATAGAGGCTCCAAAGAGCCGGGTTGAGGTGTGATATGAAAGGTCCTGGGAGAATAGAAGGAGTTTTCCCTGGTCCAACCCGTGTGAAAGATGTGACCAGATTTTTCAACCCAGGTCGTATACAAAAAATTTGATTGGAGGAATTTGTTTACTATTGTTATGGCAATACTAAATAAATCTCTTGCTGGGAGCCACGCACTGCTCATGACACTGTCAGCGCATTCCTCGGTCAACCCTGCAGTGTGAAAGGGATCTTATGTTTGACACCGCAATGTCCTGTGTTGTAAGACCCGGGAATATTGCTGGGGCGGAGATGTGAAAGGGGGTATAATATTAAGTTTGGTAAAATAAGGCAAAGTAGGTAGATCCAGAAAAACTAATGTCAAAGAGATGATAAGTACAGTGAGAACCAGGAAAGGATAATGGGCTGGATCCAGACCCCCATGCATGCAGGGGTCCATAGTTACGCACCTGTAGCGGGGAGTGCACGCCCCCTTCACTCCCCGCTATTGGTAGTAAATCTGGACACTTACACGTCCAGATTCCTACCTTAATTTTTACGACTAGTAAAACGGGGCTTCCCCACCCCCGACACCTCATTTACATGGCTATCCCAGGATACGGCCATCATAAATGAAGCGTTAGTCCCTTAGGCGTAAGTACTGATGTACGTAACTTCGATATGTACATTAATACTTACGCTGTCGGAACATATGGCGTCTGCATGCGTAGATGTTTCAAGACAGGGGACTTACACAACCGACTTGCTCAAGTCCCCTGTCGTACTTAGGTCAGGATCTGGCCCAATGACCTTTAGGAATCCATGTATTTATTAGAAGAATTGGTCAACAGAACGACTGTGGAAAATTTGAAACACGCATTATATTGTTACCAGATTTCAATCAAATCATTGACTTCCTTAGTCAGTGCAGTGGAGCATTGAGAACATAAGACTGATAAAGGAATATTCAGTATGATGTGTGAATAACTGAAGTGTGTAAGATGGATGAGTTTCCGAAAGCTTCAAAAGAATTGTAATAACTTGAAAGGGAGTTTTTAGCCATGCTAAGCACAGAATAAAGTCATATTATGTACACTTAGATAATGAAAGATAACATTATACTGAAATAGAGATTACAGATGTATGTATTGTAAACACTGGAGCCAGTGATCTGAACCTGTCAGTCTTGTGCTTGCAGTAGTTGGGTAGTTTTGGTGGTTGAAGGGGTTGGGTTTGGGGGTTTGTAAGGAGGTATGAGTGTAGTAAAGGGGCATTTTGCATTTAGCAGATTGAGCAGGGATATTTGCCATGAATCTTTCATTTGCCATTACATTGGACACTGAGAAGAAACAATAACTTGAGACACTTTATTAAGGGCTGTTCTTAGGGTGTGATTAATAGTGGGTGGTACTGAATGGAGTCTGGGACAAGAGAACTTTGCTGGTATGAGGAATAGTTAAACAAGGGTAGGATATGAAGGAAAGTTAGCAAATTTGCAATTATTTGATTTCTTAAGTGAAAGATGATTGTTATAAGTCAGAAACTCAACAAAGGCGAAAAAAAAAAGCAATAATATTCTAAGCAGTAGAAATGTCAGACAAATGGATCATGAGATATGGTTAAAATATTAAAGAAGAGAAAAGTATATTAATGGGGCAAGGAAAATGCAGGCAATTAACTGGCATGTTGTATTCACCCAAGATGAGGGAATTAGAAGTAAGACAGTATTTGGGGGACTGGTTTAATGAGTTATAGAAGAAATGGTTTAAAAATTAGGGTAGAATCGGCAGCAGGAAAGGTCCACAGCCCCCCTGTATCCTAAGCCGTGGAACAGACTGGGGGCTGAAGGGTGGCATGTACAGACTGGAAATCGTGTTGCGGATATGCTAGATTGTGTGGGGGGATTATTGCCCGTGTCCATTAATGCTATGTACCTCAGAAGATGGGATGGGACAGCTATTAAACCATACATGTCCACCATTCCCTTCTCCCTGTATGCTTAGTTTGTAAGAAATAGTGTGTATTCAGAATGTTTAAAGACTTTAGAAAAGAAACAGGTGACATGTTTCAGATTTGCTGTCTTTCTGTAACGTGCTGAATGACAATGACATGTAGAACAGATGTGGAGACAAGACCTGGATCTAGTGATATATGACCAGCTGCTGCAAACAGAAGGCTTGAGAGTTAGAAAAGATTTCAAGATTTATCTAGTAATACTTAGTGTCAACATGTGGAGTATATTACACTTAAGGAGAAAATATGTTTACACTTTGTAATTATTATGTAATATTGGGGGAGCAATTCAGATACTGGGTGTAGGTGCAGACCTAAACACATCCAGGATCCATAGCAATGATGCCAGCAGACCTTTGAATGAGGAGGGGGGCCAGCACTTGCTTAGTGTGGCGTGTATATACTGTGCTCCGGATTTGCAGCCTGTGTAGTATGTAAAAGGGATGCTATCTGATTTAAGTATAGATATTCAGACTCTGGCTCAAAATGATTCACACAGAACAGCAGTGGTGTAACTACAATGGGTGCTGCTGCAATGGGACCTGGAGGCCATCATTCACCCACAGGGAATAAGCCAGCTGTGAGCCACTCGTAGCTTCTTTATATAAAGAATTCACATTTTAAAAACTCTTCAGCCAGGGTCTACCTTAAGCATATGGGGCTGATCCAGACCTACGCTCAGCTGTGTTTTTACGATGGTCGTAAGCGTAAAAACAGACATTTGTACTTACTGCGCATGCGCTTGGCAGATGTTACGCTGAAAAATTCTGATCGTATGGGCCTTGAGCGTAACAACCTCGTAACAAAGGGCCTTTCAGGTAACAGTAGTGTAAAAATGTTCGAGGGGGCGTGCCAATATTACGATAGCGGTAAGTACATTGAAATTACGCAATGCAGGCGGGGCATTTCATTTAAATCATACAGTATGGGCGTGTTAAGCGTCGTAACTATGCATTGAGCTTACGGACGCCCACGGTTACGATCAGAAAAGTTAGGGTAGGGTTTGCTGGGTGTAAAAAGGCAAAACTAAGTAAGACCAAGGGGAGTGCATCGTAGGTACGCTGGCGTAAATACGCTACGAACATGAGTGTTTAGTGTTACTATCATAACACTAGCTTAGCATCTGGAGGGCGCATGCACCCTCCAGTCAAAACCGGCCACTTACGCACCTTGCGTCCATAAGTGGCCTGACGTCCGTAACTCTGGATCCGGTTCTATGTTATTAAAATCAGTAATTCTTAGTCTTGTTTGTAGTAGTGTCAACTCCAAGTGAGAACTCACTCTCCATTTCACTATACTTGTGCAGCCAGAAAACCGATATTCAGACAGTTACAAGAACGTGCTGTTTATGGTGCTTAGGAAGCCAATATGTTTAAAACAGCTTTGAGACCATTGTAATATTTACTTATGCCGCATATCAAATTTGACCATATTTTTTCAATAAATAGCAGCATATTTGCCACACACACAATTTCAATGGATAATATTTTCTTTGAAACATGGACACATGGACTGGCTGCTGCATTACACCTCTGCCTCTATTTACCTATACATACCTGATGGCATAGGTTTGCAGTACTATACAGAGTTACCACTGTCAGAACTGTGGATAGGACGAGCACTTGTTCAAGAGTGTTCATGCACTTTTTTTTTTACGTAAAACCTCGGAATCAGTCACATAGGCTTTTCTCAGTATGTACATTATGGTGTTGCTCATTTATAAGCTTTATCCTCTCATTCAAGCAAATTGGTCAGCTGATCAAGGGGATGTAAGTGCTAGAGATGATAAAAATCTGGCTAGTACAGTCATAAAATTTGCATTATTGATCTAGACTCTTACACAGAAAATAATTACATACATGAAAAATACAGATTGCATTCAGTTCATCTCACAAAGGTGTTGAAAATGGCTTTTATACAAGAGATCTGATAATTTTTTTGTGTAATTTTACACAACCATAACTACCAAATTTAACTCCCGCTCCTCAATGCACAATCTGCTCCTGATGTAAACTGTGCAAATTACAAGGTTACATTAATTTGACAGAAACTGTTATGTCTGCTAAATGAACATGGCTGAGTTAAAATGTCTCTGCACATGTAGAAAATCTCTGTATCTATTCCCACGGACGCCTTCTGAAATTCTATATTTATATATAATGCGGAGGCTGATTTGTCATACTGTAGTACATGTAGGTGGATGTTTTAATTCAATTTATACTTTAGCCTAACCAAACTTTTTTCATTACCAGGAATATATCACTGGATTAATAAAATAACCAATGTTTGTTCCCCCAACACACTTCATCTTCCCAGTGCATGCATGCGTTGACAAGGAGAAGCAAGAGAACATATTTCAACTAGATAAATTTTAGCTGCATTTTTCAATAATTTTGCATTAAACTATTTAATTACTAATAAATGATGTTAATAACACACTCTGCACATAGTTGTATATTGATATTCTGTGACCTAATAATTCTATAACCCTTAAAATTGCTTAAGCAAAAATCTTCTTTTCTAGAAGCTGGATCGGGATATGTATTTTGCTTTCTAGTAATACTTAGCTTGCGTGATAAGCTTATGCTTGTTCTCTGATCCAGGATACCTTAGAACTTCACCCTAGACATACAGCATAGATGCCAGCTGTCCATAGATTCTAAGATGCAGATCTCCCCTGCAATTTGTTTTAGTTAAGGTTTAAATTACTCCATGAGTGCCAAGGAGACTCACAAAATTCAGACATTGCTCCGGAATCCTATGAGAGCAGGAAAAAATCCTGGGTCTGGGCTTGAATGCAAATCACTGCCTCAAGCTCCAGATGTTACTAAGGATGGGTGGGGCTTGATGACATCACGTCCCATCCCATCCTTGGTAACACTATGAATAGCAGCGTTGATTATGGAGGGGCGGGGCTTCATTAAGCAAAATGGCCCAGTGCTGCCATCTCTTGTGTCTCCAGGAAGGGAGAAACAAGAAATGGGCAACTATGTATGCTTGGCAAGGAAAATGTTTAATGTAATTTTTTTTAGAACAAGACTTTTTTAATTATATAGAGGGGTGGAGTCTAAGGGCATGGATTTAGTCCCTTGGCTTGCTTGACTATAGAAGAACCATGAAAAAGAACTTAAATCCTTATTCACCTCTGATGTCCTGAAGTATGGATCTTTGATACATTACAAGGATACATTTTGTAAGTTTTAGTCATACCACTGCAATAAAGTTTTGTTGCTTGTAATAAAAATCTCACAAATATGACAATTACAGGTACAAGTAAATATGAATATCACAAGTATCCTCTCCTTATTTAGATAAATAAGTCTAAACCAAAAATATATGTGTATAAAAAAAAAATTAAAAGTTGGTCTGTATGAAGGGGCTGATAATAAAGCTAGACTTTATTAAACTCATTCTCTCAGGCTTGCATTAATAAATGTATTTAAATATGCTAGGCGGACAAGTGAGGGCAGTGCAACTCTGCCTTTTCTTTGTATTTTTCCCTTACTAATTCAAGACAAAAGGTTAAATTAATATACAATTATATATACAGTTGCTTAAAGCTAGGTTTTATTCAAGTTTTATACTGACAACTGTCCAACAGGGTAAATTTAAGTTGCAGTTTATTCATGAGCCAGTATGTAAGAAGGGTGACACCTGTTGTGAAGTGCTCTTAAAAGCTGGAGCCAGGGAGGAATGTGAGGAGCTGTTCTTCCCAGAGATACTTTCTCTACAGTGCACCCACCATCCCACACCAAAATCTATTTACTGTGTTCTGTAAGCTCCTCCACACAGAGAAGGGATTAATGTAGCTGAATATTAGTCACTGCCAAGGCCTGCAGCTCTCTAAGCATACTGTTTGTTTTACTGAGATTTCCATCCCCCCAGAGCAGCAAAATGGGGGATGGGATGTATAAGGTTAGACCGTGCAAGTTTTTTGTTTCCAACCTTATTAACTAGGGGACTCTTTCTAGTTGTTTGTTTTTGCCTGTGAATTGAAGGTAGATTAAGTAAGTGTTTGTGCTGGAATTCCACAGCCTCCTAATATTTCATTCTTGCAGTTCTTTGTTTGAATGGAAGGCAATGTTTCTGGTGTGTGCTTTATGTAGATTTTAATACCCATTTTTATTTAGGTACAAATGCAATTATTCTGCAGATTATAACAGCAAAAAAAATAAAAAATACTTAAATGTTGTAACTAAATACTGAAATCCATTTTGGTTATTTTGTTTCTTGTTTTTGTAAGTATTATGTGATAAAATATCCCACTAATTATTTAATATTATTTTGCGCCTTGATCATTTCGTTCCTGAGAGCATCTCGGCAGCTAGGTGTGCGTACATTCTGCTAAAAGCAATAATCTGGAAATATTGTCAGCAGAATTCATAGTAAATACATTATGAAGAACAAAGCAGAAATTTCAATGATCAGTGGCTTCATCTCTATTTATCTCAAGCATTCCTCTGCCTTCTATAGTGCACGCCATTATTAATTAACATGCAATTATACAACAAAGCATTCTGAACACTTTTTTCCAAAGCAACTCATTCAGCCATAAAAAACTTTTATGGGAGTTGTAGCATAAGGCCAGTGCAAGAGGAGTTTTCTGCTTTTGGCAAAATACACTTAAAACGCTGAATAGACAAAACAAATTTCACATTTAACATTTTTTCTTCTTCCTTCAACTTATATTGTCTTTTCATTTATTCCTGTTCTGTTGTTTCTTTTAGAATCTCATAATAGCTTTCTGTATGGCCCCTGTAACGCTCCACTATCGGCAATAGTGCCAAGGCAGAGAATCCAGATCTGTAATAGTGATGCTGCACTCACACATGCGCTGTTAAAAACAAAGCAGACGTGTTCCTAACGACTGGAATGTGCTCACCTTTAATAAGTCTGGATCCAGTCCTATGTTAGCAGTATAAAAAGGGTCTCATCCCGAACCTTAAAAAGAATAATAAGAAAAAACATCTTTTTGGAAATTCCCAGAACAATCCAGTTACTTTCCAAACCAGGCAGCTACAGTTTGAGCTGATCTAAAGTTTGAACATAAGGGCAAACAAGTATAGACCCTGACCCCATTTTGCAATGTGAGGGAAACAAATTAATAAAAAATGTTTGCATGCAAAGAAAATACTTTGCTTTTGCACATAGAACTGAAATACTGCATAGCTTTATATTTAATCTGTAATTTAAATTGGGAAAATCACCTCGCAACTCTAATTCTAAATACATTTTCACATATTTTCCTGTGTACTCTTAAACTCTGGATCATCCACATCCGAATGTATAGTGCTATTGTTTGGGAATCTTGTTTGTGCTTTGTACTAGGGTTCAATGTTAATTAAAAAGGCAAAAGTGCGCAATATATACTAATATAATCCGGTCTTTATAATAATATAAAGACCGGATCCACACCCCTGCCCATTTTCCGTACGTGCAGGGTGTTTAAATCCGCATGAGAGAGGAGAATGACAACCCTGTCACTCCCCTCTCTCGTTCGTAAGAAGTCTGACATACGCTGCCAAAAGGCAGCCTTAAGTCACACTTGCGGATCAGTGATCAGTCCGACAGCTGATGCGCGCGTAAGTAGGATACCCATCCCACAATGTCAAATTTAAATTCTTCTTCTTGCCCACCTTTGTGTGTGGAGGGGAAGCACAGCCCCTTTGCAATTAAAACCCATTGTACGGAACATGGTTCCATATGATGGAAGTTACATTAGTAACTCTAACTTAACATCTGGACAGAGCATATAAATGCATTAAAGTGTTCATTGGGGAGTGTTAGGGTTAGGCTGCAGGAAGGGAAGTGTTGGGGTTAGGCTGCAGGGAGGGGAGTGTTAGGGTTAGGCTGCGAGGAAGGGAGTCTTAGGGTTAGGCTGTGAGGAATGGAATCTTAGGGTGAGGATTAAGATAAGATTAGAGGATTTATTTCTGGATCTACCTCTTCTGCCATTCCGCTATCTGTTGGGGTACCTCAAGGCTCAGTCCTGGGTCCCTTGCTCTTCTCTATCTATAACTCTTCCATTGGACAACTAATAAAGTCATTTGGTTTCCAATATCATCTCTATGCAGATGATACACAAATCTATCTATCCACCCCTGAACTAACACCAACCGTGCTGGCTCGCGTAACTGAATGTCTTTCCGCCATTTTATCCTGGATATCCTCTCGCCTCTTAAACTTAATCTTTCAAAAACAGAGTTATTAATATTTCCTCCTGCCAACAAGAGCTACCCACCTGGTCTCTCTATTTCTGTTGACAACACTGAAATATTCCCTACTCACCAATCTCGCTGCTTAGGTGTTACACTTGATTTTGAACTGTCCTTTATGCCCCACATTCAATCTGTTTCTAAATCCTGTTATATACACTTAAAATACATTTCCAAAATTTGAAACTATCTCTCACAAGAAACTGCTAAAACTCTCATTCATGCACTAATTATCTCCCGCATTGATTACTGCAATGCCCTTCTTATTGAACTCCCACAATATAAAATTACCCCTCTACAGTCTATATTGCATGAAGCAGCAAGACTGATCTTATTTGCAAAACGCTCAACTACAGCTAGTCCACTCTATCAGTCTCTACATTGGTTGCCTGTAAAATACAGAATCAAATACAAAATCCTCTTGCTAACCTATAAAGCCATAAGCAACTCTGCACCTGCATACATATCCTCACTTGTCTCAAGATATATCCCAGTTCGTTCTCTCAGATCTTCACAAGATCTACAACTCACTTCTGTACTTCATAAATGTTCTGATTCACGGTTACAGGACTTCTCCCGGGCTGCACCCACTCTCTGGAATAACCTTCCTCGCCCGTTAAGACTATCCACTACTCTACAAACTTTCAAGCGTTCCCTTAAAACTCATCTCTTTAGACAAGCTTATCAAATTCCACAACCTTCCTAAGCATTAAGTACCATATTAACAACCACTTCTGCCTTTTAACACATTATTAACACAAACCCCGCACACTCTCTTTCTTTTCTACAATTCCCTCATCTCTGCTACTAACACTGTTGTGTGGCTAGATCACACAGAGCACTGACAGCACTTTTGCCCTACACCCTGGCTGGCCCATTGTGTGATATATAGCACTTGTCCTTATGCATCAAACCCACTGTCCTATAGAGGGTAAGCAGGGCCCTCCTACCCACCCAGTCTGTCTGTTATTATCCAGTGTTGAAATAAAGATTTTTAAATTGTAAAGCGCTACGTAATCTGTGGTCGCTATATAAAAACCTGTTAATAAATAAATATATAATGCAGTGGCGCACCCAGGGGGGGTTTCCAGTTGCCCAGAAACCCCCTTTTACATCCTGAAACCGATCATAACATACACAAAGCAGTCGGCAGTGTGCTGGCTGCTCTGTGTTTGTTACACTCGGCACATTCACTGTCTTCCTGCAACACACCATCTGCAGCATTTCTATTACCAATGGAGGAGACAGTCTCAGAGCACTAATCCTAATATACACTGTATGTTAGGATCGGAGCTCTAAAAGTGTCTCCTTCATTGGTAATAGAAATGCTGCTGCAGATGGTGTCTTGCAGGAAGACAGTGAGTGTGCCGAATGTAATCCTTCCTTCACGGAGCTGACAGCTCAGTGACGATTCCCCCCTCCCCTTCCTTCCCTCACATGCAGACAGCCCAGCAGAGAGTCTCCCTCCCCCTCTGTCCCTCACATGCAGACAGCCCAACAGAGTCTCCCTCCCCCTCTGTCCCTCACATGCAGACAGCCCAACAGAGTCTCCCTCCCCCTCTGTCCCTCACATGCAGACAGCCCAACAGAGTCTCCCTCCCCCTCTGTCCCTCACATGCAGACAGCCCAACAGAGTCTCCCTCCCCCTCTGTCCCTCACATGCAGACAGCCCAACAGAGTCTCCCTCCCCCTCTGTCCCTCACATGCAGACAGCCCAGCAGAGTCTCCTTCCCCCTCTGTCCCTCACAGTGCTCAGCAAAAATTTCCTTCCCCCTCTGCCCCTCACAGTGCCCAGCAAAGATTTCCCTCCCCCTCCTTCCCTCACAGTGCCCACCAAAGATTTCCCTCCCAGGCTGTCCCTCACAGTGCCCAGCAAAGATCCCCCC
>WWET01001345.1:300461-325668 GCA_011038615.1 Limnodynastes dumerilii | reverse complement strand
ACGAGGATGGCTCGGAAATCTTAAGGTAGCTGGCAGGGATCATGAGTCCATTTGTGCAAGGGGAGTAGCATTTAAGGCTGGGTCTAGTTGAGATCTGACATTGGCTCGCCACTGTTTTGAGTATAGAGGAGTTTGGACCCAGTTCATAGTTTTAAAGGGGGTACATGCCTAACCCTTAATGGAATAAAGTGTCCTGATTTAATAGAGTCCTGTTAATGGACCTCCAATATACCAAATATCTTCATAGTTTTATTCTTGAGATTTATGAAGAGCTGTGTTTCTCTCATGTTCTAACCCTCATTTCAGAGACTTAGGGCTGGATCCAGACTTATAAAGGATCTTGAAATTAAGGGCCTCATCGTGAGCTACGCGGTGCCGTTTTGCGTATTTACGGCCAGCGTAGCTACTATGCACTCCTCCTGACACTCCCCCTGTTCCGGCGTAATTACCCTCGGTTATGGCTACCCTAACTTCAGCCGGCGTAACCGAGTGTACTTACGCCGGGACAGGAGCGTAATGGCTCTAACCCTGCCCCTCCAAGCTAATTCCCCTCCATCCCCCCGCCTACGCTGTAGATACGGAGCTGCCCGCCCCTTCCTCTGTAACTATGCTGTAGTTACAGACGCCAGATCCTGCACACAGAAAATCAATGATTACGCAGATCGGCAAAACTGCCCATCTTACGCATCCACCCACCGTAAATAAGGGCCTGATCCAGACCAGCTCACATATATAATACTCTCTATAATGACCAAAAAAATGGTCTGATGAAAAATATTAAATAAAGATAAACTTTCTTATGTAGATATATCAGCTTCATAAAATTCCAATAAATATCGGGAGAGAAAGAGAAAAAATAAATAAAAATAAAAATAAGAATGCTGAATCTTAAGAATAAATGTTCTTTAAGCGGTGAATCCCACTGAGCAATGATAGCAAACTGCATGTATGCCAGACATGTGAGGGAAACGGGTATAGACTTTATGTAGAGTTTAGATGCACAGGCAGAAGTATTCAATGAATGTCAGAATCTCTAGATAATTTCTGCACGTATGCTGATAGTTCAAATCAGATGTATAAGGCACCACAGTTCAAGTAAAAAAGAAAAAGAGCTGATATATACTTGCATGAGGTATCGTTATGTGCCAATATAAGTGTCACTAGTGGCGGCAGCGGCTCCCCCGGAAAGGTGGATGCCGGTCTCCCAACAGATGACAAGCAGCCAGCGGCACCAAATAATTAATGATGCAGATCCTCTAGGCTTGATAGCTACTGTGCAAATATGATGTGAGACCAATCCCCATCTCATATACATAGAAACATAGAAAGTGACGGCAGATAAGAGCCACATGGCCCATCTAGTCTGCCCATTTGTTTATTCAAAACGATACTGACCCTAGACCCTATTTACCCTCAATTTAGTTTACTATTTAGGATATCCTTATATTTATCCTAAGCATGTTTAAACTGTTCTACTGTATTGGCCTCAACCACCTCAGGTGGGAGGCTAGTTCAGGGCTGGCTCTAGGCAATTTGGTGCCCTAGGCAAGATATGGTTAGTGCCCCCTATCGAAAAAAACAAATCTGCAATTAGAGGGTCATAGTGGAGGTACAAAGGTGCATGGGCAGGCAGCTGACTGTAGATCGGTACCACTCTGCTTTAAAAGGAGGATGAGCTATTATACATGTGCTGGGTTTCCTTTTCTGCCCTGGGGTGCCCCGCTGACAAGATGCCGCTATAGGCGACTTGCCTATAATGCCTATAGCTAGGGCCGGCCCTGGCTATGTTGCACAGTTCAATAATCTGCAAATAATATGTTGTGTTTCTGGAGATCAACCATATTGGTTAGTGGGGTCTTCTTATCCTGTCTTCCTATTCTTCAGATCAGGACAGTTTTTATACAAGTACATATATATTATAATTAGCCTTTTTGTGAATCATAGAAGGTAGGCTAGGATTTAGCATTAGATGCAGTTACAAAATTTTGACTACATTTTTCAGTGACAACTTTAGTGTAATCATGTGTGGAAGTTACAAATATCGATCAATTTTTCTGGTTAATGGTAAAGGTTCTCCTCTATTATATTGGATCATACTGAGAAGTGTTCTGATGCAGGTTGGATAAACATCTATTGTCTTATGATTAAAGTGAAGGACAAGGTGGCTAAATACTTAAGCCATGCAAATAGCAGATAAAGATAGATAATTATTTCTGCTCTGTGGTGTAGTTGATATAAGATTGTGTTTTGACCAAGGAACAAGACTTTGAATATTTTTTGTCATTTTATCTTTTATTGTCATGTACTATTTATTGTCATGTACTATACTATAATTGCTATTGTCAAATTTCGGAACTGTTCCAACTCATTTAAACATGTCTAGCCATCAATAGCTGGTAATTTCACAATATGCTCTGCTTGATCTGATGCACCTGGATTGCATAAGCCATTATGGTGTGTTATTGTACATGGAATGTAAACTGTGATTATCTTACATTATCCTGGAATGCAAATATGTGACCATTGCATAGGAGAACAGATGTTTTATGGTGTTACTTCCTGGATATATGGTTCAAAATGACTTGCTGTCTCATGTAATTGCTGGAACAATGATGTCCCTTCCCGTCTCCCTTTCATCAGTAGTACATACTACTGTCTGTCTGTCTGTCTGTCTGTCTGTCGGTTGCCTACACATTTTTTTTGATACTATTTAGATGATCTTATCTGATGATTATTAAGTTAATGGACTTGATCCAGAGCGAATGCAACAGGGTGCGCCACTATACTTAAATGAGAACGTGCGCGATTTGATGCTGCTTTGGGCACAATAGCAGCCCGGTTTTCTTGTGCTTCCTAAAATATTGATTCAGCTCAGTGCTGGTAAGACTAAGGAGATTTTCATCTAGTAAATACCCAAACCTATCTGCCTTCAGTATTTACATACATTTGCATGTTTAAAAAGCATATTCATTTTCAGTATGACTTGTCCAGATATGTGGTTATGTGCATTAGTGGTGCTAAAACTCTGAATCAGGTTTCATGCGAATATTCATTAGATGCCCATCATATTGTAAGATCCATTTGATCTGATAAATTTAAAGCTCAATTGCTTAAACATGGTAATTCCTAAGGGAAAAAAATAAAATGATATATACACACAATATGAAGGTTTCGCAAATCAATTTATAAGTTAATATAGAGCAGGTGCTGCAAGGTATGGGGCGTTTACACAGATACAAAATACACCCCAGCACTCTTACAATTAACCAGCAACAAAGCATAATATTCTGAGCCGGATTCACACCTAAGAAGCAGTCACTATCGCATGTGTAGTAGGTCCTTTATGCAATCTACGTACCAGTTCGGTATGTAGATTGCCTTCAGGCGGTCTTTATATACTGCCCGGAGTATATTAGGTGAAAAGAGTTGGCGTAATGCCGCCTCGGGGAGGGTTTGGGTAAAAGTGGGAGGGGGGAGGTATTTAGCTGATGCGGACACTGCACGGATAGCTAAGGTAGCCCTATGGCACTCGTAAGTGCCATAAGGTACCTAAAAATGGTGTTGGGGGGGATACAGGCAGGATGGGTGAGTTAGGTGCGGATCTGTCTGGATGTGTTCTATGACATAGCACTATTTATTAATGAATTTTTCAGTATTAAATCCCAATGATGACTGAATTGAATAATTTTGGCATTCTAAAAATCCCTCCTCAAAAATATTTACTTAAGAAATTAAAATTTTTATTTTAGTTCCAAGTAAAGACTTGGGTAGATCCAGAACTACGTTTATTCGCGGAGCGTATTTTCGTGTGCGTAAATTCGTTACACTCCCCTCGGCACACCCCTTGCACGGACGTATTTTGTCAAGATACGCTGCCAAAACTCTACCTTAACTTTTTCACACGTAACTGCGTACGTCCGCTAACGGACGTATAGACTACGTGAAAGTACGCGGCTTAGCACGCCCATACTGTACACTTTAAATACCACCCCCCGTCTCCTTCACGTATTGCAGACGTATTTTAGACGAACGTAAATTTGGCACGCCCACACGTAAGTATTTACGTGAGACATACGTGAATCATCCATACGTTCAAAATTACGCTACGTGAATGTGCGTATTTTCTATGGTGCGCATGCGCAGTGCGTTCAAATCTGCGAATTTACGTCTCCGCCACGCGTAAAATCGCGGGGAAGCGTAGTTCTGGATCAGGCCCATGGACAGTAGTGTACATAAAATTTTATATGTTTACCATGACAGCAGAAAGAGGAATATTGTTATGGCATAGAACAATAGGGTGACCCACTTTGACTTGAGTCTAAAGGAAAGTGGTTTCGCATTTTCATGAACTATGTAATATGCAACATATTAAAAATGAATACAAACTGCCAGAAGAGGACATAGCAGACATTATCTTAGCAGTATCATTTATTTATATCGCCAATGATTTCTAATATTCTTAGTGCTACTGAGTAAATTAACCACAGGCAGTAAAGTATAACTGAACCTGCAGGTATGATCTTTGTAAGTACCAATGTATGATCTTTGCAGTAGAAAAAGGAGAGAAGGAACTCAAATGGACACTCCCACTTTGATATTTTGGGCTCTGATAATGCAATGCCAAGCTCAGCTGCTCCTTGTGACAATAACTGAACATACAAAGAACGTTTTTCTCATTGCACAAACATAAAATTGTTAATCACATTTTATATGAGGGTAATTACAATAAACTAATCATGTTATATTCCATTTGTGGTAGACAACATAAGTAAACTAAAATATAAAACTATGAAAATAATATTTTTTTAATCAACTAAAATTTTATGTTTAAAACATGTCCATTGGAAAAAAAAATTAAGTTGGTATAAATTGAAGCACCCATTTTTGTTCTTTTGTGTTAACAAGATCATTAAATATCTCTAGAGCATCAGTAGTTGGAGAAACATTAATTAGGGCTCTTGTGAAGCTTTGAACAGATGTGTCATAGTTTCCAAACACACTCATATTATACAGCAATTATATTCAAGTATTTTGAAGAAATGCTTAAAAGTTCAACCAAGGCGCTTCCTGCCCTTTAAATACCAGGAACTGTACAATAAAACTTTAGGGACACCTAAAGTTTTAAGCACTTGGGGATGGATTCCCAATTAAGAAAACCAGCAGACTTCCGTACGCTACGTACGGAATTCTGCTGAATATTGGTACTGTGCATGCATTAGTATGGGAGCGGGCTGACGAGGGGCCGAAAATGATGCCATCTTGGCAGTATGTGTATTAAATTGGAAGCAGCCTGTGAAAAAATATTGATGACGACTGATTGAGCTGCAGCTGTCATAACATGTCATCACCTTGTCAAAAAAATATCATTAAAAATGTATTCGTCTTTTGAAACTAAAGATGTCAGAACCAGAACTGCCCCCTTGCCCTGACTCTATGATGTGTTGGCACTTTTAAAACCATATAGAAAAGCTAATGAAAACAAAAAAATCTTAACAGAAAAAATCTAAAATTAGTTACTCATCCATATCCAGTCTTTAAACTTTTATTCTGAACATCTTTGGGGGAAAAAACAGCAAGATACCAGCGTAAACTTGTGTAAGAGGCATTAAATTATATATATTTTGCATTTTTGTTGTTCTTTACATATTTTTGCAGTGATTTTAAGGTTCATTTTATACATATGCTACTGTATTTATACCCAAGAAATTTTATTCATTATTTTCTCTGCCATTTGGTATTATACTTCCTTACATCCTTGCCCATATGCCATGAGTACCACCCAACAGTGATCGAAGTACTACCAGTGGTACTAGTACCACTGGTTGAAAACCTCTGTGTTAGACTATTTAGAATACAATATGGACAGTAAATAACTTGATCTTCTAATTTGGCTGCATGTCCCTTTAATAAATCAGCTTTCGGAACTCAGAACGCAGCATGCTCTAAGATCTGCTGTGAAATACCAGCAGTATTCCATTAACCACTTCCCTTCCCTGTACCTTTAAAATGTACGACTGGTGCAGGCATATAATGGTGCGCCAGAAGTCTGACCTTATTTTTTGGAGGCTGTTGTAAGACCCATTTGTCCTATGTCTGGATTAAGTGGCTTGCATTTTGGTCGCATGCATGTGCAGATCATGAAATAAGAAATTTGTCGAATCAGGTGCAATTTGATTAATTATAAAAAGAGACAGTAATGCATAAGAACATATCAGCTGCATTATAATGTAAGATTAACAACTGCAAAGCCGATATAGGGATCCCCGGAATTTTCAGCAACTTGAGCTGAATATCAGGCTAGAACAAGCATAGTATAATTCCAAATAGAATCTTGTTGCACTTGTTCTTACTGTGATCCATGAAATAAATTTTTTGCTTTAGATCAGTAAGTGGAATAAAAATAGACAATGTTGCTGTACACTGGTATATGACAAGGCCAGTCTAAAAATATTTGTGCTCCTTAATTAAGTCTGTTTCATTTCAGTCAGCTCAGTTTCTGTTTATGACCCTCTGATCTTTACCCATTTCTCCAACTCTTCTCCAATATAGCTCCAAAATAGTTTAGACTTGAAATAGAGAAAATGACAAATGACCTCAGGCAAATACTTGAGAGGCCATCTATTGCCCAGCGCTGATATCAATTGTATCTTATTTATAATGTGATACAATCGATGGCCCATATTCAGAGTACCGGGCGTATAACATATGATTTTTACTACTGTGCATGCATAGTAATTGTTTAACGAAATCGGCGTATTTTTTCTTACGTAGATTGCGTAAATGCGGTCTTTCATACCGCATTTGCGCAACCTACGTAAAAAAAAGATACGTAGATTACGTAAAAAAATTACTACGCATGTGCAGTAGTAAAAATTGCTATATCCCCGGACATATATGTTATACGTCTGGTACTCTGAATATGGGCTGATGATATTAACGCACACTGTTCAGCAAGATACAGTTAACTCAATCTCACAATGGGGGTAAGTTGTCATAAAGATTAATTCAATTCATTTGTCTTGGTTTATTTTTAAAACAATATGTTATAGTCATAAAAAGTGTACTTATCAATATTCTGACAAAGGAAAGAAGTGTAAACCATTGAATCGGTCATATTTACATTCAAATATCTTGATCCCACCTCAATAAGAAAACAAAAAATAACACATTACATTTGGCTTTATGACTAATGGATATTCAATTATACTGAAACATAAAATTTGAAATAATATTTTGATATTAATGTTGCTTTCTTGTGATCAAAGTGATGTTGCACTATATAATTATATGTGATTATAACTTAAAGTGTCATAATTTACCATATTATTTATGAAAACTCTTTCAGTTATGACTAGAAACAACTTGTGTTGTTTTTGTTGTGGCAGACTTTTCAATCCCTCTGGAAAACAGTATATTGGGTTTGCATAGCATATACCAAACATGGATCATCAAAGAGCTGCCTATACAACCTGTGCTCTTTCTTTAGCTGCCAAGAACAACTTTTGCTATCTTGTCTGCCCTGTTTCACACCCAGTGTTGTTATCATACACTAATTAGTAACAATGTTTGTTAAATATGTTACTTATATTGCAATAATAGTCTTTAGAAACCATGGGGCTGATCCAGAGCTACAACCGCTGAACTAGTTACGGCGGCCGTATGCGTAAGAACGGCATTTCTGCCATTCTGCGCATGCGCAGGGGAGATATTGCCCGCCGTAGTTAGGGAAACCCGATCCTTAGGATCGGGCATCCCTAACTGCTGCGTAGTTACTACACAACCCTTATGGAAGGAAGGCGGAGGAAGGTAAGTAAACGTGGGAGGGAGGGCGAGGGGGGTGTTCCGTTACGGGGGAAGGTAAGTAAATGAGGGAGGGCGGGTTAGGGCAGTTTCGACCCTGTGGCTGGCGTAAATTACCTACTGTTACGCCAGATGAAGTTAAGGTAGCCTTCAGCCGGCGTAACAGTGGGTAATTACACCGGCCACAGGGGGGTGTCAGGGGAGTGCTGCAGAGCTACGCTGGCCGTACTTACGGCCAGCGGGCCAGCGTAGCTCTGGATCAGCCCCATGACACCGTAGTTACCGCATGCATCCTTACTGTTTAACTGCCAATACAGCATTACACAGTTGTAAATTCATACACAATATTTATATACGGCCCAAAATAAGATGAAAGAAATCAGTTGTGTTTTTTAACAAAATCACTGTGTTGAGCTGTGGAAGAAATGTTATTTACCATTTACAATAGTTTTTCTTTATGGGTCTAGGCTATTATGTCAACCACAGTCACATGGCATTCACATCATACATACTAAGGTCTGTAAGCCTATAAATACATCGCAGACTACCTGTGTCTAAATGATTATAGCCAGACCAGAAATCTTGGGCTTGGTACAATCATATCTTTGGGGTCTGCACCCCAGTAGGAGTTGAAACAAATGAAAAATAAAAACATGAATGGCTGTGTATAATTATAAATTATTTTGAGACTAAAATCCTATATTGGCATTTATTATTTATTTCTGCATTGAGGATCATATGAAATAATGTATCACATTCAATATTTAATGTGACTTCCATACAACACAGCCTACATAATAGTTACTACCATACAATACAGACTGCATATCAGTGATCAACATCAATTACAAGTTACATCCGTTTGACTGTCATAAATATAGACTGCATCTTAGTGACCACCATATAATATGGCTTACTACTTCCTAGTAAAGACCATACAAAACACACTGCTTCTTAGTGATCCCCATGCAATACTTACTCTATCTGTATCCTAATAACCATACCCTCCAACTGTACCTATTTAGCAGATACATTACCGTTTTTTAATGGTCTGTACCGGCTAAAAGGGCCTCTGAACCGGATTCTGGCCTTGCAGTTTGCCGCCCCTATACTCATCTTCCAGTCATGCAGCATCTGATAACTAAAGCAGAGCTGCGGGGACAGACTCCTACAGCTCTGTTATAGTGACAAGACTCTCTCCTGTGGGTTCTTAGCTAATATGATAAGGTGTAAATGAGAGCAGATTAAAGCCCCACCCCTTTACTGGACAAGTCACGCCTACTTCATGGACATGCTCCCTAGGTGTACCGATTTTCCATAAAAAAATGTTGGAGGGTATGAATAACTGCCAAACAATACACACTGCATCCTGGTGATTGCCACCCAGATCACGCTGCATTCCAGTTACTGCAAAACAATCCACATACCACCCTACAATACACACTGCATTCTACAGACTGCTATACAATACACAATGACCAAAACAAATGACATACTAGTGACTACCAAACAATACATTCTGCATCCTAAGGACTACCACACAACAACTATTGCACACGGGTGATGGTGTGATATGAAGTGATAACTGTCGGAAAATCGCCAACTAATCTGTCAGCACAAATTGGCCATTGGGACCATAACCGCTGGTGACCACAACACAATATACACTGCATTCTAGTGACAACTTCAATTAATGCTATACAATACTGTAGCCTTGTGTGTGTCATATATATTTATAGAATTAATATATAAGTTGTTGCATACAAATATACATGTTAAAAATATCTATATGTTTTAGTGAGATAAGTTAATCATGTTTGCTACATTTACTACTTTACTACTTTATCTGGAAGGGTATATTTCCCTCTTTTAGCTCTTTTTGATTTGATAGTGGCTGTACATAACAGTGACAACATGAGATCAAATACTTATTTGGCTTACTAAAGGCAATTTTCAAAATAAATACCTCTTAAATCCGGATAAATGCTGTCAGTGCAGGTTCTCAATGAAGCATCGATTGTGCTCTGCATCTGGCTAACTGCAGGACATAAAAGCAGAGAGATATGAGGTGATGTGAAATAACATTGGTGCTATGGGTCAGTTCCTAAATTCAAATTCTCAGGGGCCAACGCATCATTTTAAAAGGGAGTTACCATATAATTACCATAAATAATAAGAAATTCTAGGAAAAAATATACCTACACAAACACTGTAACGTATTATTACATTATGCCTCACAGTAGTGCCTTAAATTCACCCTTCTATAATATGAGAACAGCATACTCTCCCCCACATAAATCCACATCAATATCAACTCCAGAAATGCTTGTATCTTTTCTTAAGCTAAAGACTGGTGACAAAGGAATGAAGCATTAAACAAACAATGAATGTTACATTTTAAGGTTGAGTCAGTTGGCTTGGTCTTAACTTCTGACCCACACACAAGTTTGGTAAAAATGGACTCAGCAAAATTTATTCACAAATAATAATAATAATAATAATAACAATGGACCGGCTCCTGAATTAAGAAAAACAGACAACTTGTGTACTCAACAAATGTAAGCCGGCCACATGCAGGGGGCCCACTCACCATGCATATGAGATACGCATGGTGGGTGGGGAGATAGGTATGGTAATCATACAGGAAGGGTTTTACTGTGCATACGGAATACTTAATGTAGGGCACAGTACATGGAAATCCCTTCCGCATGTAGGAGCAAAGGGAGAAGTGCTCTGTTCTACATGTGGAAGTTAGGCTATTAAGTCTGTTTCCAGTCCAATGATATCAACGATAATAAGCATACAGACAATAACAAATAGTAACAATAACAGTAATACAATAAAGCACAATGGTGACTGAAGAAGGTAGGGCAGACCGAGAGGCCTAAGACTTTCCATTGACTTTTGCCATAGAGGCACATGACACATTCTGCCAATAATCCACTGGACCAGGGCCCATCCATAAAAAAAACCCAGTGCCATCACCTTCATTTTCTACCTAACTACCATCAAGGTTAAGGAAAAAAAACTACTCGGCTCACACACTGTCATGCACTGGACTCATTGCATGGGTTCCTGTGATGGAGCAGATGGCAGAACTTGAGAAAGCTGGAAATGGGGTGCTAAATGTGGAAAGACCTTACGGTCAAGGGGTTGGATCCAGACTTAGTTAAGTGCTTGAACTTAGTTACTCCTGGGCTAAACCATGTAGATTTCAGGAGGAGTCAAGTTAATTGTATTCTTTGCATGCAGGGATATATCTTTGAATTGCTTACTGCACACAGATAATTACCAGCTTTACTATCACACTGTTATTTAGACTTGGGATAGGAAACATCACCTCTAAACTCTAATACTGTTTCCAACAGATTAAAAATTACTCCCCTGCAATCAACATGGTTTAGCCCAGTAGTAATTAAGTTCAAGCACTTAACTAGGTCTGGATCCAGCCCAAGGGCTCTATCTTGGGTACTCTTTTAATACTGGATGTCTATATGATTGCAAAGGGAGATAACTGAACTCAGCGTCAATCTAAAAACTGACCGCATCGGGCAGAACTACAAGTCAGGTGTTCACTAGAGCCCCTGATGGCTGGGATGGAATTGGCTGCAGGAAAGTGGCAGGTCGTGGCCCTCTGGTCAAGCGCACAGATGCTGGGATGGTGAACAGAATCCGAGGAGTGCAGTAGTAGTGTAGATAGGTAGCAGAGGTACGACTACCATAGCTGGAACAAAAGGACATGAGAAGTGGAGGAACTGCAGACACCAGGAAGTGTCCCAATTACATGGGTTCCTTTAATGGAGCAGGAAGTGATAGAGAATATGGCTGAACTGGAAGAGGCTGAAAACGGGGCACTAAGCATGGAAAGAACTTAAGGTCACGGGCTCTTTCTCGGGCATGCTCTTGATTATGGATGTCTATATGGCTTCAAAGAGAGATCAAGGCCAGGAACCTGGGAGCCAGGGCCAGAACACACAAACAAGCTTGAGTATATGGCTCAGCAGATGAATAATACCTGTTGATCTGACAAGGGAGTGAGGTGAGCAAGGGGTTTAAATGAGGCACCTGAGCAATGAGTCCAGCAGAGCAATGAAATTGTACAAATAAATGCTACATTTGAGTGAGAAGTTCAGTGAATGACAAAGTTAAAGAAAAATAAAGTGCAATGGTCATTTTAGTGCAGAGAAAATGCTGTGATCATGACACACTACTGCACCTCCTGGAAAGAACGAAATTGGGGCCTACTATCAACTTAACTACTGGTGCTCAAATTTCACCTTGGATATAGATAACATATTCTCTAAAAAAAAAAACACTGGACCAGGGCCTGCCCAAAAAACGAAACCCAGTGCCACTGCCACCACCTTCATTTGTGACCAATCCAGCATCAAGGTTAAGGGAGAAAACTCCTTGGCTCACCACCACTGCATCTCCTGGGATACTCACGGTGAATTGCACAAAACATTACCATCAACTACCATCATCCCTGCCTCTTCCCAACCCAGGGTTTAAATTCCTTTGGGTTCATTAACCCTCAGATGTCCATTATTCTGTATACGAGTATACTTTAAAGTTATAATTCTCCTTCGGGATATAATTGCTTTAATTGGAAAGTATTATTGTGGTAAAAATCATGTAAACCACAAAAATGTCTAATTAACATGTCTTTACAGTTAACATAAAGTCTCTTAATGATTGACAGGTCAGGAATATTGTGAATCCTAGGAGTGGAAGGGAGTGTCCAGGCAAGCAGAACCCCTAATGCAGTTAGATCCCAGTGTAGCAGTTGCCTATTGATCCAAAATTGCAAGGCCACCATATCCAAGCATCTGAGTGACCTAACTGCTATACACTTCCCTTACACCAACAGACTTTGTATAGCCAGAACCTACCTTAAATTTTCCTATTGAATTTATAGCGGGGGTCCGGATTGGAATCCAGAGTGAGGACATGCCTATTCTGTACATTCTTATACCAAGTCATGCCCACTTACAATCATTAATGTCCTTTCTATCAGAAGCTGTGATCATTTTTATTCTTCCCAAGTCTTTATAGGTTGCAGTGCATTCTGATCCGGTAGCACTTAGGATCCAGTCCAATGTAACCATAGAATGCCCTGTGATGTACAAACCTAACCTAATGATTGCACATCATCATAACATGGTCCATTACCTTACCCCAGTATAAGCACAACACAATCTATGTTTTATACTATATTATAAACATAAATTATCCTTGACTTTATAGTGCAATATAAACTTTAAGTGATCCTTGGTTTCCATACAACATTTCTGTGCAGTGCCAACTTTTTTATGCCTGTTATCAGATTGTTATTCCAACAAATTTGCAACAATAAAATACATTATGCCTGTAATGCATCCCTACCAAAGTGCCAGTGTGCATGTGTTTCGTAAACTGAAGGGAATACCTTATATTAAAACAGCATTTATATAACAAATATTTTATACATTAGCAAAGTGAAAACATCAGTTTTTGAATGCCACTAACAGGACAGCTTGGGACCAGGGCTGCCATCCTCACATGCGGGGCCCGGGACCCAGCTGCAGGCCCCGCCCCTTATGTGACATCATTCATGAATTCACATAGAGGCGGGGCTCAGCAGACACGCTTTAGCAGCGGGCTGGTGCGCAGGTAAAAACTTTCCTGCGCATTGACCAGCTACTAAATAGCTCCGAACAGCAAGTATTGGCGGTAGGATACTGCGCGATACCTGCTACAGAGCTAGGTAAGTATTGGCAGGCCCCCAACAGGTCCGGGCCCGGGACAGTAGTCCTGGCTTTCCCCCCCTGATGGCAGCCCTGCTTGGGACATCTGTCTATATATTGGGTTAAAAAAAACTTACAAATCCAGTGTAATAATGCAAAATGATCTACTTCTTTTTGTGGAAAGTAATGATAGGAACACTACTTGCATATGACTGGTGAGTTTATGGTTTAATAGTATGTTTGTCTGTTTGTGTGTGTATAGTTATTGCAGTATTCCATAGAAACCATTAATAAACCTTTGACAACAGGAAACAGGCGTCCCTGCACCTTTTATCAACAGCCACCAGTTATATTCTTGTTTTACTGTCAGATGTGTTTCATTAAATTTACTCTAAAATATCTAATGACATTGGGGTAGATCCAGAACTACGTGTGCAATATGTTTCCACGCGTAACGTATTTTCGCACGCGTATGTTCTATACACTCCCCTAGGCACACCCCTTGAATGTACTTTTTTCACCGAGTTCTGCTTCCCAAACCCTACCTTAACTTTTTTTCGCGTAACAGCGTACGTCCGCTAACGGACGTATAGACTACATGAACGTACGCCGCTTAGCACGCCCATACTGTACACTTTACATACAAACCTCCACCTACTTCACGTAAATCGAACGTATTGTTGACTCACGTAAAATTGGCACGCCCGCACATAAGTATTTACGTGACAAATACGTGAATGGCCCATACGTTCACAATTATGCTACACTAATGAGCGTATTTTCTATGGTGCGCATGCGCAGTACTTAGAAATAGGCGATTTTACGTCTCCGCCACGCGTAAATTCGCTCCGATGCGTTGTTCTGGATCAGGCCCATTCTTACAAATAGTTATTGTGGTGGATGTACATCTGTCTTCTTACTGTGTGTCTCTGGATACACTGGATATAAGTTTTCCATTGTGTGCATATGGTGTATGAATCTACTTCATGTTTGTATTGCACTGTAAGGAGCCATAAGGAATAATGATTACAGATGATATTGTGATGCTAATCACAGTGCTTCTCATTTTTAATTACTATAGAACATCTAGCTATGGCTATTTTGTTCGTTAGAGGGCCATTCCCTGAAGTTACTCCAATTAGACAAACATTAAAGTTTGATACAGGGTTTTGTGTTTTTTTTTTTTTTTTTTTTTACATATAAACAATGAAATAAAAGGTTGAAAAAAATATATTAAGTTTAAGCCCGGCGATTGTTAGGACTGCACATGTGCACAAGGGGAGTGAGCACAAAAAACCACAGTAGCCGATTGTTCTCTTCTGTGTGCTCTGCACTATTTGTAATGAGTGTTCCTTTAGCGCAGCAGCAGCCATTTTTCTCTGCACCTCCTCCTAAAATCCTGCAGAGGCTATCCTATATCCCGTACATGCGAGGGGAGTGCATATCTTCTGCTCTCCCAATGCACATACAGGCCTTCTGCATGCAGAGACCTACCTTAAGTCTCCGCATGCGCAAGGCCTATCAATGGAATGCAGTATTTTACATAAGGGCTTAGCCGTACCCTTACAGTATGATCTGAATTCTGGATCCCACCCACCATCAAGTATGCGTGGAGAGTGTGGGCGCCCAGCCTTCAGAGACTGATTTCCTGCACAGAACACAGTATTGATTGACTGCATTGCAACGTGGAATTCATGCAGTATCGACTGATAGTAGACTTAATGTAATGCAAGGAATGAGAGGAGAGAAAAGTGCTGATTTGTGTGACTGAATATGTAAACAATATTGCGGCATACAGGGTTTTCTAAATATTAATAAACCTGAAATTCACAATTTGGTCCCATAAAGTTCCTGAAGGATGGTAGGAAACTTGGTATGTCCTTAGTACTGTTTCTAAAGACCAGGTTCTAATTAAAATCCAATAGAGATGCAAAATATTCCTCATAGGCATCCATCATACAAAATAAGAAAAAAGAGAGACATAATTAAAAACCACACCAAAATAAAGTGCATCAAGTGGCCACTATAAAATGGAAAACACTGAAGGATCACTTATAAATTGGAAAAAATCTCTACTGTGGTTTAAAAAATCTTATAAAACATATATACATGGTTTAAAAGCTTCCCAGGTAATGACGAGTCAGCGTTCCCTATTGTCCAAGTGAGAGAGTCAGGTGTTGATTATCAGAGGCGCAGCCGGGACGTCCAAGAAGGCGGCTGTACTCCGGATCCTCTCCACTGAAGGCACGATAATGTTAGCTCGTCGTCCAGGGGTCTCTCTTGCCGTGGAGATTTTAATTAAAGAACCTGGTCTTTAGAAACAGTACTAAGGACATACCAAGTTTCCTACCATCCTTCACGAACTTTATGGGACCAAATTGTGAATTTCAGGTTTATTAATATTTAGAAAACCCTGTATGCCGCAATATTGTTTACATATTCAGTCACACAAATCCACGCTTTTCTCTCCTCTCATTCCTTGCATTACATTCTGTTGTTTGGGGTTGGGTACCCCAGGGTGAGAGATTTGCTGCAGAGTTGGGGGGCGCTTTTAAAATGATATATTATTATCTTACAGATGATAGTAGACTTAAGCTGAGCATACACTTGTACGATTATCGGTCCCATACACCTCTCCTGCTGGGACCGATAATCCTTGCAGAAGAGGTTAGGGGGAGGGCTCTCTATGTCTATGCTACTGCTGCTTTATATCTATGTACAAAGATGCTCTGACAGCTCTGAAGATATACTTTAAAGCTGTCAGAGCAGCATAGTACATAGATATACAGTAGCAGTTATTGCAGGGAGTAATACAGATAAGAATCAGCCAAAGCCGCGCTTCACACAGCGCGTTTTCGGCTGATTCCTGTCTGTACTATTCCTGCTATAGCCGTTGCTGTATATCTATGTACTATGCTGCTCTGACAGCTTTAAAGTATATCTTCAGAGCTGTCAGAGCAGCTTTGTACATAGATATAAAGCAGCAGCAGCTTTGAAGAACAGGGAGCCATTCAGCTTGCTGATTGGCTCCCTTAAAATATCGGGAGCTTTCTCCTGATTTAAATCAAACATGTCAAAAGATCAAATAATTGCACCAGAGCATTTCTGGTGCATTTATTTGGCATTTCAAAAATTGATCTGTGCCATACACTAGAGCGATTATTTGCCCGATCACCTGATAATTGGATGATTGGCCCGATAATCGCTCTAGTGTATGGCCAGCTTTACACATGGAGCATCCTGTAGTTAGTTGGAACACAGCCCTACACACCTAATAATTTACATCTTTAATTAATGGAAGGATAAAACATGTTTTAAAACTCACTGCATACAAAACACTGTACTGACTATTCTTTTTTTTTTTTTTTAATAACCGTTAAATAACTCATAACAGTAATAACAGCACATGGAAGCACATTTTTCTTAGGTATTTTTATACAGAATTTTTGCATTAAAAACACTTTAATATATTTATATTTAAAAACTTTCTAATTTAACACATAAGGCAATTTATCTTATTATAAAAAATAAATAAAAAAATACCTTGAAATGTACAAACTTGTGTAGGTCGCTGCATTACCACTCTCAGCCTATTTACTGACACATAACCTTTTGCATGTTTCAAATGTGTGCTCATTTTCAGTACTACCTGTCCAAAGTTGCTGCTGTCAGAACTCTGAATAAGGCAAATGCATTTTCAATAGCATGCCTGAGCGTCTGCTGCCCAATAACTCAGGTCCATGCACTAGCTGTGTTTCTTAAATCTTTACTGGTCATTTCTAGTTTTCTGTGGTCTGATTACCTTTGCTAATACCTGAACAAAGCACCTCTGACCTTTAGAGGAGAAGCCGGTTCATTTCCATGTGCCTTAAGCAACAAATGAGATCATTTTGTTTAGAAATGATGTTGAATGAGNGTTCAGCAGCCCTGATACAGCAATCAGAGAAGTTATCATTATTATGTTTGCCAAGTTAACACAATATAAAATTAAAGGAGCAAGGCAAAGCTCTTCATTAGTTGGATTACACAAAGCCTACCTTATTTTATGGGTGTTATTCAAAGTTGGTTTCCCCTGGAAACAGTCTAGTGTTTTAAGTTTGCTTGGAAATAAATTACTCCAGCCAAACTTACACTACTTTCACATCGCCGCCTCGGCAATATCCTGGGTTATTGAACCAGGGTCTTCCCTGGCAATAAATGTGAGTCTTCAAAAGAGGAGCTTTGATGACTCTTGAACCCCCCCCCAAGTCACTTTCTTTCTATGAGACCCAGGTTAAAAAACATTAGACCCAGGTTGAGGCAATCAGACCCTTTCACACTGAGCCTCGACCTGGGTTGTCAGGGCTTGCCCTGGCAATATCCCAGGTTTAGTGTGAAGGGGGTATTAATGACACCCAGCTGGAAACTATTGTAAGTTCTCCAGTGCAATGCCATCTCTACCTGACATCTCATCCTGGTCAATGGATTTGTCCTTATTTCTATGTATGTTGCTTTGCTGTGACTTGTAATTGCCCTCTCAATCCAGATTTATACACTGCCACCATTATCCAGAAGCCAGAAAATAAAAGTAGGAGCAGAGTATCAGTAGCCCATGCGGGCATGGGGGGTAATTAGTTATGCGATTGCTTGGACTTTGCTGCTGTGTGATTGCATCTGTTGCTCAGGGATCTGTTTGCATAAGAATTATATCTCAGGATCGGGTCTTTAAATATTGATATAAATCAAATCGTATAAACAATCTGTGAAGGCATTTCTGTTCAAAATGAACCTTCATCAGCATGTAGTGTGAGGGTTTATTTGAACAGAAATTCGTTTGTTACACAAGTGGATCATAACCGTATATTTTGGGATAACACTGCTGTTCTCTAACCCGTTTGACACAGCTTAAGAGCCAATGGGAGTGATGACGGGCCGGATTCACAACCCTGTATTTTTTAACATACGTCCCTAATTTTCCGAATCTAGCTACGACGCATGTGTAGTAACTATTTGACGCTATCTACGTTGCATAGTCTTTTAAGACCGCATGTACGCAATCTACGCAACGAAACGCTACATAGATAGCGTAAAATAGTTACTATGGTTTTAAAAAAAGGAAAATATTGTTTTAATTGTTGTCTTCTATAAATATTCTGTGTTTATTATATACAGTTAGAGATTTTTACTTGTCATATTTCCCATAGAGTTTTCCATTCAGGGGAATAGCTCTATTTAATACACTACACAGTTATGTGTGTCAATCCAAAACCGTTTTGTACAGATTCTTTACTTTTTAGGTTATTGGGTTTATCACCAAGGTTTTGAGGCTGACATTTGATCATTGGAGCACAATTTTGGGATTTATATTCTCTACTGAAATCTGTAAATTAGCTGTAGTAAGTGAAATAACAAAGGAATATCACCACTATTTAAATTCATTACCAGGTTTCTATGTGTCTCCTGCACTTTCTGCTAAAATGTTCTGCCATGTAAGCTGTCCTTCATTTTCCAACATTTGTAATTATTCTGTTTTTATTTTTTTCCTCACAGGTGCCTGTGTCTTCCAGGGTTCCCTGTTTGCGGTATGTCCAATTTTATATGAGCCATCAGAGTCTAGATTTTGCTCTTACACTGTGTGATTGTTTAGGAAAGCACAAAATATATGCTTTTGGAATAAATGCCAAATCTATTACCTTGGGACTATATTTTGTAACATATAGGATTATGATAAATGTAATCTTAGTTATCTGAAGTGTTAGTACAGACAAATGCAACTCTTAGTAGAGATTCTTGGTATCAGACCCAGTCTTAAAACAAATTATGCCCACAGCCAAGTTATTTGCTTAATTGCTATAAGTATTGAATTAAAAGGAAAAAAGCCCATTCTTATATAGTTTTCACCAGAATTTGTTAGGTGTAGCATATGAATGGCAATAAATAATTTATTAAGTTGTCCACATGCCAATATAGTATTTAGCCATTATTACCAGGCAAGTTATTGGAGTCCCACTAGATGAAAGAGCTATAAAAACATATCTATGGGGTCATGGGGGTAAATCCAGACCTATGGGAAAGTTACGTTAGAACGCGTAGCGTATTTACGCTATCGTAATTTCTATGCAATCCTCTAGGCACTGCTCTTGCTCGTACGTACTTTGGCCATTTTACGCTGGCCAAACCCTACCTTAACTTTTCATAGCGTAAGTACTGACGTACGTAATGGATTTACGTATGTGATGGCCTAACCCGGCCCATACTGTTCAATTTAAATGCCTCCCTCCGCCTACAAAGCGTAATTACGGGTGTCGTATAGATGCCCCGCCCCTTTGTTCTATGTGTCTCCTGCACTTTCTGCTAAAATGTTCTGCCATGTAAGCTGTCCTTCATTTTCCAACATTTGTAATTATTCTGTTTTTATTTTTTTCCTCACAGGTGCCTGTGTCTTCCAGGGTTCCCTGTTTGCGGTATGTCCAATTTTATATGAGCCATCAGAGTCTAGATTTTGCTCTTACACTGTGTGATTGTTTAGGAAAGCACAAAATATATGCTTTTGGAATAAATGCCAAATCTATTACCTTGGGACTATATTTTGTAACACATAGGATTATCATAAATGTAATCTTAGTTATCTGAAGTGTTAGTACAGACAAATGCAACTCTTAGTAGAGATTCTTGGTATCAGACCCAGTCTTAAAACAAATTATGCCCACAGCCAAGTTATTTGCTTAATTGCTATAAGTATTGAATTAAAAAGAAAAAAGCCCATTCTTATATAGTTTTCACCAGGATTTGTTAGGTGTAGCATATGGATGGCAATAAATAGTTTATTAAGTTGTCCACATGCCAATATAGTATTTGGCCATTATTACCAGGCAAGTTATTGGAGTCCCACTAGATGAAAGAGCTATAGAAACATATCTATGGGGTCATGGGGGTAAATCCAGACCTATGGGCAAGTTACGTTAGAACGCGTAGCGTATTTACGCTATCGTAATTTCTATGCACTCCTCTAGGCACTGCTCTTGCTCGTACGTACTTTGGCCATTTTACGCTTCCCAGCCCCTACCTTAACTTTTCATAGCGTAAGTACTGACGTACGTATTGGATTTACGTACGTGACGGCCTAACCCGGCCCATACTGTCCAATTTAAATGCCTCCTTCCGCCTACAAAGCGTAATTACGGGTGTCGTATTGATGCCCCTGCCCCTTTGTTCGTAGTTACGCTGATGGTACGTACGTTCAGCGTTACGTGGCGTAGCATCTGCCGTGCGCATGCGCAGTAAATACAAATAGCCGAATTGACGTCATCAGCTAGCGTAAACTCGCTAGTGTACTTAGCTCGGGATCTGGCCCATAGGCACTAAATTTAAAGTTGTAACTGAGAGTTTAGCGCTGTTGCTCCTCCTGGCTTGCTGTGACAGGCAACAGCTCTAAACCCGTAGCCAGCTCTGATTTAAATACATTTGTGTCCAGACACATGTAAATCCTGAAACAGTTAAAAGAAAAGAAAATGTAATATTAAATGAAATTGTGCCTTTCCATATAGAAGAGCTTGTTGGGAGCACAGCAGGTAGTAAGCCAGTCACTCTTTGATCCAACACTACTAGTACATGAAATCACGACTGTAGTTACAACATTATTTCTCAGATTAAACAGTAGTTCATTGATTGTAAATAAAAAATAAGTTGTAGCATTCAGTTCCAAGCTTTATTGACAACCTCTTTTCTAATTTGTCTTGTTATAGATTATATGCTTTTTTCTTTTATTGCATGAATTTAAATGTTTTGATATATTTTACCTGTAATAAGTATTTTAACATTTATCAGATGACTCAGTTTACTGAAAATATTTGTTTCTGCCTAATTAATATAAATGCATTGTCATATTATTACACTATTAGCGGGAATCAGATCAGAAATTTACTGGCCAACCTAAAATGTAAACTGGGTGTGTACTGTATACACACAGTATATTACTGTTCTACTGCTATTGAGACTGGATACTGTATATGTTCAGCTATATATTAAACATGCTGGAATCCTTTAAGCATATGTTCTGGAGAAATGATGGGAGGTCACTCCAAATAACCTCATCAATAATTCTATGTGAAATCCATGTTCAAGGACTTTTATCTTTTCACATTACAGTCCTAGGAAATGACTAATGGACCAGATAAATATTTTATATTCTACTACCTACTGAAAGGCTTGACTGTTTTTCTCACAAGCTACTTTGTCATGTGACATATTTAATGGTGCGCATATCATGTAGATGACATCTTAGCTTACTTTCTATATTCTAGCCCTGTATTCATCTTTGCATATTTCATTGTACCCAATTGCAACACTTATTTACATTTTATAGTATATATAAATTGTTTTTTTCTTTTACATTATTTGATGCATATTAAAATATAACGTTATAATTACATCAAGCTGGAGTCAGAACTAACTAGATAAATAGATGTTTATATTTAGTGTTTATATTTATTTTTTTTATAAAAAAAATACCAATTTAGCAAGTAAACTGCAAAAAATGATTGTTTTCCAGGAATTGTAACTTTTTTTTATCAAATGATTTTTATTAAAGATTTTATAAGTCAGCAACATAAGTATTCTTTCACATATACATATTATATAGTATAGAGCGAGAACAAACAAGAACAATCAGAGTCAGTTGATTACAGTAAGTACATAATGTCATGTATATAACACCGGCTGTCTGAGTCATACACTGGAGTAGGGACAGGATTTAAAAACAGTAGGCTAATATATACTTATATACAGTATAAGAGATAAGTATTTGATATCAATTACATAAATGCATTAGCAGGAGGAGAACTCCCATAATAAGCTAAATCAATCTAAACATCCCAAATTTTATAAACATTTTTGGGACATCCCCTACTAGCATATGTACATTTTTCGTGAGCCAGTGAGGTGTTCACTAGGGCCCATATTCAGATCTCCATCTTCTGTGCCCATCCGTCCGTAACTAATCGATTGAAGTTACTGGGCATGTGTAGTAATTATTGTACGCTATTTATGTAGCGTTTCACTACGTAGATTGCGTACACGCGGTCTTAAAGACCACGTGTACACAATCTATGTAGCGAAACGCTATGTATATACCGTACAATAATTACCACACATGCCCAGTAACTTCAATTGGTTAGTTACGGACGGACGGGCACAGAAGACGAAGGTCTGAATAGGGGCCAAGGTCTCCAAATAAGTCCAAATAGTCTCCAAATAAGGGTGAAGCAGAGGTACACCAAGACCTTGCAATACATACTCTAGCCCACATACGATTAAACAGATCTTCAAGGCCTAAACCAAATATGCACCACTTGGGATCACTGGCCGGCAGGGCTACTCCCGTACTGCCTATACAATTGGTAACATCCTTACAAAATCTCTGTATACACGTACATTACCAGAGTAAATGCATAAAGTGGGCATCCCCTCCCCCACATTTCGGTCAAACTCAGGATGCGAGACATTATTCCTAGCCAATCTAGCAGGCGTGAGATAGGCTCGATGGATAATCTAAAATTGGATTTGTCTAATGCTAGCAGTAAGTTTATAAGAACTACTCAGTATTTCCTCCCAGTCTTCATCATCAAATGGACCAAGGTCAGCTTCCCATTGTTCCTGGAGACCATCCAATGATGTCTCTGGCACAGCCGCCACTAGGTGGGAATATATTCCAGAAATGACATGGTCTTCTCCAGTATCAAATAATAATGACCTAACTTGAAAGACACACAAAGCGGGGAAAATGTAATGAAATTGGGCATTTAATGCGTGTTCTAATCTCAAGTACTTAAACAACAATGAGCCAGGGATAGAAAATTCAGTTTGTAATTGTGGGAAGGTTTTTAGAGCAGTTTCCTTAAATACTTGGTGGACGGTATCAATCTCACCCCAGACACCTGAGCCCCAAAACTAAGTACAGTTATGCCATAGTGGAGTAGCAGGATCAATGCCTCTTCCCCCCAGTAAAGCATGTGTCCAGGACCACACCTTTTGTGCTTGTAAAATAAGAGGTGCCGAAGTGCGAGGGTGTGGACTGGCTAATAAGGCCTGTCATGGTGTGTGATGAAAAAGCCCAGTGGAGGTCTCCGTGGGATGATTCAATTATCCAGTCCCTTAGATGTGACAATTGAGCAGCATAATAATATAATAAGAGATTTGGGAGTGCCATACAGAGAGAATTTGCCCACCAGCTCCTCAGCCTCACTGCTTCAGCCGCCGGAAAGTTCCTGTCTGCACCAACCTGCTCACCCACACCTTCTCACAGCCGGGACACAGAGCCGCCTAAAGACACCGTCTCCATTGCACAGGGAAGCCAGATCACCGGACCACAGAGGACTCCCTGTCACCACTGCCTCCCAGGAGAAACAATAGGTGAGTCAATAGGGATCCACAAGCACCAGTAGTATTTATTAAAGGATTTCTAGGCACGGAGCTCTGCCTTCCCGCTGCCTTCTCCATTGCCGTTCAAGCCCCCCAGGAATTGTAACTTATGTTAGTTAAAGCACCAAATTAGTATTATTGGTCTATGGAGATAAAGTGTTAAAATTTATCAAAGAGAAATTCAATGAATAAGAGTCTTGCAGCTGCCATGCTTATGGTGTGAGAAAGTTGTTCAAATAAGTAGAATTAAGATAGCTCTAATTTGAATTTGCAGTTTTCATGTTGAAACATTATTTTTCAGTTTATTATACATTTTGTGGGTTACATGCTGTTTATATGCTTTCTTTTATGTAAATCTACTTCTAATATATTTTTAGCTTGTTCAATTCATGTTAGAATGAATTGTAAATGTATCAGCCCTCATAGTTATCCGGTATATGACAGTATACCCTACTACTACTTTTCCTACAGCTTTAAAAATAAATATTTTTATACCACCATTTCCATTTTGACCACTGAAATAAACATAATCCATCTTCATACACTTGTTATTAAATGTGACTGGGTGAAACAAGTCAGTAGGGATCAAAAATGGAAGAAAATTATATTAATTATCTGTATTGGTATTTTCAGAAGGTAAAAAGGAAACATAAAGCTGTTTGCACAGGCTGTTATAAATAATGATATGTCTGATCATGCAAAGACAGCATGTAATACATAGAAAACAGCTGTCTGCTGAGCATTACTGGGCAGGTACAATCTTTTACATTTACATTTCACAATGCTCAGTTTAGCAAATGTCTTTCTAGACTAGAGGGTGGTGCGACCAGTGCCTCATACTGGTATTTGTATCTCATCATAAACCCCGGTGGAAAAATTCCAGTGTATTTTCATTCTGCCCTAAGTAGGAGCACTTGCCTATGTATGGGCATGCTGGATAGGCACCTTGTTTTATAATGCTTTACTTCTACTATTCAATCAGATTGAACCCCTACAGGTCCAATAAATCTCTTTCCTTAGTGATTACAATGTGTTCTGTAGTGTAAACAAATGGGTAGACGAAATGCCTTGCTTAAACTATATGCACAGTATATGCAGTCTGACACGGAAAATGTGTAACATCTCCAGAATGTTATTTCATTTGTAAGCTGCATACAATATTTGTAGACTCATTATACTAAACGTACAGGCATATGTATGCATGTGTGTGTGTGTGTGTGTGTGTGTGTGTGTGTGTGTGTGTGTGTGTGTGTGTGTGTGTGTGTGTGTGTGTGTGTGTGTGT
>WWET01001345.1:255868-268511 GCA_011038615.1 Limnodynastes dumerilii | reverse complement strand
ACGTATGGGCAACACGTATTTACGCAGCTAAGCACGCCCATACTGTACACTTTAAATACAAACCCCCGCCTACTTAACGTATTTCAGACGTATGTTGGACTCACGTAAAATTGGCACACCCACACGTAAGTATTTACGTGACACATACGTGAATGGCCCATACGTTCACAATTACGCTATGTTACTGAGCGTATTTTCTATGGTGCGCATGTGCAGTACTTACCAAAAGGCGATTTTACATCTCCGCCACGCGTAAATTCGCTCACAAGCGTTGTTCTGGATCTGGCCCCATGTTCTCTACCACACACACAAACATTATCATTCTTTCCAAGAGTCCCAATTTTGGTTAAAAAAAAATTGAAACTTTTTGGGCCGGATTCACAATCCCGAACGTATTGCACATACGTCCGGAATTTACCGATAACACATGCGTATTAACTATTTTACGTAATCTTTGTATTGTTTTGTTACATAGATTGCGTATTTGCGATCTTAAAGACCGCAATCTACGTAACAAAATGATACGTACATTACGTAAAATAGTTACTACGCATGCGTAGTAGCTATTATCAGTAAATTCTGGACATATGTGCAATACGTCCGGGATTGTGAATCCGGCACTTAAACTGTATTTCAGGTCCAATATTGGAGCCCCTGTTATTAATTCCAAACAGCACTTCCTAATAGCTCTGCGAGGGAATATCGCATTTTATTTTGGTTTCAGTAGCAATCTAGGGGAAGATGCAGTTGCCGGTGAGAACTGTTGATTTCAGACACTGATACAGTCGACAACTGTATCACAGCTATAGCAGTGACCCTATTTCCACAATTACCCTGTTTTTGGGGCATTTTTCACAACTACTCCAGGCGCTGTCATTATGTTTTCTTCAACAAGAGGTCTCGCAATGACATCCCTGTCGCTGCTTTACTGTCATGAAGTGGTTTGTCACAAAGAAGCTGTTCTAAGCGGCGAACAACACCCACACACTAATAGGAGCTGTTAGGTAGGGTTTCACACAATATTGGGTAATTATGGGCAGATTGGGAGTGGGCTTATCATGGGCCAGAGATGATGATTCAGAATGTTGGAAGGTATTTATCCATGTACATGTCCAACAGTCTATTAATCTAACAGCATGCGTGGAATATAGAAAACCAAGAAACCCATGCATTGCTGGTTGGATTAGCTTATGTTCTAACTACAGTGGCTCAGTATTAACCTATGTGTAATTATAGAGAATCACTTCACTTATAAGCAATGTTTGCTGGTAATTTCTTATTAACACCCAAAAATCGTTTTTTGCCTAGAAAAAGCAATCGTGTCACTTATCATGTGTCGTTGTCAGACGACACAGGTGTCATTTTGCTTCACACTGTGCGGCTCAGAATTTGTGTGCTAAGGTGAATAAGAGAGTATATTATCCAGAACTATGCTAGAAACACTTACATTCTCCTGCACAGCTGAACAGGGCCATAAATTACACTTCTTGTTTCGTCCTTGGGCTGTAAAGTTTTACAATTCCTTTTCTTCTCTGAACAATATTTGCACCTCTCTCCCATGATGTTTGGTAATGGAAGACTGGAGCTTCCTTTCTGATTTGTTCCTGTAAATTACAATATGTCTTCCTTTTTACAGCTCAAGACAGAAAGCTTTTGTTTTACTAGGCACATTAGCGGGAAAAAAGAAATGAAGCGGCATAGCAATATATTTTTCTTACATTGAATAACTTCTGTGTGGAATAAAATCCAGCAGGCTGGTATCATTCACAGGAAGTTTGCATAAATGAATTATACCTTAAAAACTGGCAAAGTTTCCAAGGTCAAATGATTCTCCTAATAATACAAAATAATAAATATTGCACAATAAGTTTCACTAGGGCCTAGGGGATTGTTACATATGAATGAAATGCAGGGCATAGAAACACCTAACAGGATTGCATTCCATTCCATTGTTGTTCATGTCGATAGCCTACACTGTCACATTCTGTTTGTAACGCAACATGATTAGCCCATTCCCTATATGATGGGTTACACGGCAGGAGGACTATTAATGAGCATCATGCTGGTTCAAGAGGATTAAGAATAGTTAAGGTGGCAATCAATTTACAGGGAAACGATGACCTACACATTGAGTACAGGAACATTTTATCAACTGAACCAATATTTATCCCATCATTTTACTGGGATCCAATGACTTCACTGAATTCACATGAGTAGTTTCTCATGAGGGCACTAGTGCCTTGTACTATAGCTTGTCTTGCTCAACTTCCGTTATCCATTCTTAATGTCTTGTTTGATGCATTGACGGAGTGGTGTTTATGTTGGAATCTGCAACCATCTAGCTCCTACATTACAAATATGACAAAGAGAATGGACCAATATTGAAATCCAGAAATGGATCTTCAACACTTCAACAAAAACTTCCAAGGGCCAGATTTACTAAGCTGCGGGTTTGGAAATTTGGAGATGTTGCCCACAGCAACCAATCAGATTCTAGGTCTCAGTTTCCTATTACATACTAGAGAATGTCAGCTAGAATCTGGTTGGTTGCTATGGGCAACATCTCCACTTTTCCAAACCCACAGCTTAGTAAATCTGGCCCCAAGTGTCCTTTACTATGGAAATCGCCTGGGCTGACGAGAGAAACCTTTTCAGACATTAGTAATTTCATTACCATCTGGACATTCTGTCTTTTGGATCTAATGGAAGAGGAAGTTTTTTTAACCATTACAATGGACTTACGTACGCACAGAGATCTATAACTAGGCATGAAAGAGGGGAGTACACGCCCTTTGCACTCCCCTCTTTTGGAAGGAGTTCTGGACACTTACATGTTCAGAAGCCTACCTTAACTTCTTCTGCTGCTCTCGGGCCCTTCATTAACAAGCTTAACCCCGCCTTTATGGTGGGGTTTAGGCATGTGCCAATGAAAGGCCAACCCCTTCCATGGATCTTCTTCCATATGCAACAAAGTTCCGACACATAACATCTGGCACACGCATGCGCCAATGTTACTTGTCAAGGGGACACAAGAGACTTGCATAAGTCCCCTTAAGAATGTAATTCGGAATCAGGGCCATTATACTTTTTATTGGAAAGGTTTAAAAATCTGTGTTAGGGACTAAAAATATTACTACATCTTAATGACAATAGTTAAATATCAAAAAACATTTTGTACATTTGTCTTCATTACTGTGAGCTTTCCATTATCTTAAGCATATGTTTGCAAATTTACAAGAGTTACAGCAATTTCCCAAGTGCATCATTGAAATACTAACCAAATGTAAACAACATCAGTAATAATCCACCCAGCCACTGTTATTTTAATAGAATCTCAATAAATTTGCCGTGTTACTAAGGTCCTGAATTAATTTGTTCAAAGTGTGATATTTATAACTGGGATAATGTAATGTCGTAATAATGAGTAATGGCATCTCCAGCTGTATGACAAATGATTTGCTGGGGAGCAACAGGAAGTTATGTTATAATCTTTTGAGTATAGCGGATGAGTGGCTGTGCATTGTTTTATTATACCAGCAATAATATCTTGTAAGCTTTCAGTATTATGTATCCTAGATAAAAAAAAACTTGTAGAGAAGCCCCCATAACTATTGTAAATAAACCCCAGTTTCCAGACTTCCTGTGTAAACAAATTTCTTCTCCCCAAGCGAACTTCAGTTGTTCTGCACATGCTCAGAAGGGGCTGACCCTTTCAGCTGCAGCGATTGCCAGGGGTTGACATCTTTTCATTCTCTCTCCATTTTATAGATAGAGCACTTTTAAATGATGAGTAGAGAAAGTATGGACTTGATACAGATCTCCGTGCGACTTCCAAGACCTTTTTTTTGGACAAGCAAGAGGGAAGTGCATGACCTTGGCACTCCCCTCTTTCGGAAGGAGTTCTGGACACTTACATATCCAGAACTCTACCTTAACTTCTCTGCAGGGAGGCATTAAGGCAGATCTGTGCGGAACGCACGCAGATCCCTGAAGAACTGCTGTTCTCTCCCCCCGGCCCTTCATTTACAAGCCTAACCCCGCCTGTCAGTCTCCGCAGATTTGAAGGGCTGAACCCTTCTACTGAAGTTCTGTATGGAAGAACTTAAGACACATAACATCTAGCACGCGCAACTTGCGCAAGTCCCCTTACTGACTTAACTTTGAATCATGGCCTATGTTTGTAAGAACATGTCCCCAGGAGAATTTTCTTTCATTACATTGCTGTTGTACTGAACTACAGAAAACCACTTGAAAAATATTAACCATAAATGGTAGAGATCCATTTACCAGACCCTGACAGTAATGATGTACAATATTAGGGAGACAGGCCCAGATCCAAACCTACATTCTCATTACGTTTCATCGTGTAGCGTATTTACGCCAGCGTATTTTCTATGCACTCCCCTAGGCACTCCCCTCGCATGTATGTACTTTGGTTGTTTTACGCTTCCCAAACCCTACCTTAACTTTTCAAAGCGTAACTACTTACGTACGTAATGGCTTTACGTACGTAAGTGTCTAAGTATGCCCATACTGTATGATTTAAATGCCTCATCCCGCCTTTGAAGCGTAATTACGTGTGTCAAATACCTGGCACGTCCCTTCGTTCGTAGTTACCCTGTTGATACTAGGCCAGCACGCACATTCAGAGTTACGTGGCATAACATCTGCAGTACATGCAAAATAGCGTTTTTACGTCTCCGGCTAGCATAAATGCGCTAACGTACTTAGTTCTGGATCTACCCCATAGAGTTTAACTACAATAGAAGTATTGCTATTATTATTATTTTTTTATTAATATATTAAATGACTAACTACATTAGTATCCCCCCTCCTATTATCTCATATCTGATATAGAATACCTCATTGTGAAGGTTCACGCTTCAAGAACCATTGTTTATCATTTTATCTTTTATTATGTTTTTCAAATCTTTCTTGTTTTAATATTTAATGGATTTTATAGTGTTTAAAAGGAATAGTAAGTTTCAAAATTGTGAATCTTCCATAGAGATTGTATTGCATTTTGTTTTACATTTTTTAGTCTGAGGTATGCAGATTGTTTCTCCTTGGGCTAATATATTACAGATATATGTAACATCCTTACCAGCTTGTCCCCTGTTGGTCCTCATGGTGAATGTGTGTGGGTGATGGTGGCGTGTGAGAACCTGCTATTCTATTAGAAATTTGCTGTGTTATGCACAGGGTGTAAGTTGCAACAGTTGCCCCACTCCCATCTTGTACTGATGTGTAGGACCATGTCTAGGGGTTCATGTGCTTTTGGTGAGTTACAAACGCGGTACAATTGCCCCTGGCATTTTATGCACCTATTCATTATTTCTGCTAATAATGGACTGTATTCACACTTACGTGTGAAATAAATATGCACATATTCGCAAATATATGCGCCAAAGCAACTCCCATGACACTCCCCTTGCACTTACGGATTTTTGCAGACTTCCGCCACCATAGGGCAACCTTAACTCTATGGGCGTATATTTGTGCTTAAGTTGCTTAGGTACATGCGTGCATTTTTAACCGCGCCCATATTAGGCCATTTAAATGTCTCCCCCCACCCACTTTCACTTAACTTCCTACGTACAGAGGACCGCCACACCCCTCCACATGTATCTCACTAAGCATTGATTTAAAGTCCGTGCCTAATGGATTTCCATGCCGAAATCCTACGTAGCTTGTGTAAAAAAAGTTACTATGCATGCGCAGTTTATGTGATCCTAAAAATACGCACGGAAAAAGCAGCACTTCCGGAAGTGTGAATCAGGTCCACTGTGTGTATATATATATATGTTTTAACAATGTATCTGTTTTTTGAAACCTAGTGAAGAATATCTTTACCCTTTTATTCTGTTTCCATTTTGCATGTCTTATGCATTTATCATTCTATGAGAATACTGTGAATTTCCACATCACATTTCTATGCAGAGAAGAAAGAACAATTTTCTCCCACAAAGGAACTTTTATCACTTTTAAGAGCAGTTTACCATTTTATCACATTTATATGTTTAGTTGGTTTTCTAAGGTTTCCAATCTAGTTCTTTTAGGGTGGATTAAAAGCTCCACATCCCATATTGTTATTCATGTTTCTTTTTAGGAGTTAGGACACTCCTTGGAGCTTTTACCTGCTGCTATAATTGAATATATAAGTGCAGTATTATAAAGGTTTTATTTACTACTTTCCGTTTGCTCTTGGTGAGTTGCCAACAGCAAAGCAAGGTTGGCGTAATATGTGGATGCAGTGGAGTCTTCCCTGGCCCTTATGTGCCTTAGCCAGGTAGCACCCCACCCTCCACCTGACCAACAGTGTCATTCTTGCCATTATTACAGTCCAGATTAAAATACAGGTCATTTGGTCCTAGCCTGGGCTGCTCCCATTCTCCACAGTAGATTTTGTGTGTTATTTATATTTGTTTGCATTTTTGTAGTAAGCTGCACAACTGTTGTCATATATAAATAACATGTAAATATAAAAAATGGAGCTGAGCTGTTCAGCTGCAGATTTAAAAAGTTCAGCTGTAGATTTAATATGTAGCTGAGCTGTTCAGCAGCTGCCCTTTTCTAATTTTCTTACTATGATTTTGTTAAGTATTGCCGTTTAGCATTAACACAGGGTTGCCGACTTTTAAAAGCTTAGGGATCTCCCGGAGAGAAGCCATAAATGCAGGCGGGGCAGGGCTTAACATTAAGCCCCACCCCTTAACTATCAACTATTACAGTGTTTCTCAACCTCAGTCCTCAGGAACCCCTAACAGTGCATGTTTTCCAGGTCTCACTGCTGGAGCACAGGTGTGTCTTATTATATGACTTGTGATTATTTTAAACTGTTTCCAAAACTGGACTGTTATGGGTCCCTGAGGACTGAGGTTGAGAACCACTGAACTATAACTAACAGCTAGTGTTCCCAGGCAGGGGGGCAGGACTTGAGGCCGTGGTTTCATGGAAACCATGGGCCTCAAGTCCCTTGCGGGAGATTTGCCGGCTCTCCCGGGATACAGGGAGAACTGCCCGAATTTTCTGTCGGCAACTATGCATAAACATACAATGATTTTTGAATGGACACAAAGGGACCAATAGTGCAAATGGACCAAAAAAGTAAAGGAAGTTTCCTGCATTGAGAAGTCTGTCGCAGTTGCTTCCCAAGCATTTATTATTGTGGCTAATTGGGAATAGCACCCATTACACAAAAATAATCTCATTAGCATGTATACAAATCTTCCTCCCAGTCCGAGCACTTCGTACAAATATCCTCAGTTTATTTCTACCATGATATCAATATCATGAACTATTCTGGAGACACATGAAGATGTTCTTTTCTATAACCTTATAGTACACGTCTTTCTTTAGGAGACGCTATTAATGCTGAATGGTAAATAGTAGCTTTGTTTCTTCAAAGAAGAAAGAGCTGTTTTAACATCTATCACTGGCATCACACTGAAACTTGGCAGCCAAATTATGCTTTCTTCATATAACTCTGAAAAATCAAATTATCATTTCAAATAGCTTGATATTTCTTTATTGTTATTTAGTATTATTTATTATAGTTGTACATTAATCTCTTCTCTATTACCACACAAATACTTTGTATTTGAGTACTGATTATAAATAGCAGGTTGTTATTAGCATAGGCCATCATTTTACAGATAGCAGATATACACATATGTGCCTTCCTTTTGCACTGCTGCTTCTTTATAGCCTGTCTAGTGCACATCGTGGTGCATGCTCCCAATCCGATCGCAGCGTGCATTCACAACCTTGTGCCAAAGCATTTGGAGATGCAGAGAAATCACAAGAGGTGCACTGTTTATCTGAGAAATTTCTGGATTGACCCTAACTGTGGCCCTTTGAGCGTGGAAAGGCTTTGTTCCTCTGTACATATCACGGTATGTCTATAAAATTTTGCTTTTGCCACATTTACTTTGTAAATGACCTGCATTGCATTGCATTGCATGCAGCTGAAAGATATTTGATTAGAACTTTTAAAGACCCCCCACCGCTCCCAGCACCTTAATTCGTGGGGGAAAACTTCCACAACATAAAGGATATAAAATTATTGGAACGGTTTCATAAAATACTTGCTATAATGGATATGAAATCATGAAGAACAGGCAAACTGGAATTTGTCTACATTTGCGTTCTGCAAGTGCACATGCTCCATGTTACCTGATCAGAATGCTATCAACCTTATTTAGAGTTTTCTACAGGGGCTGGTTTCTGCTCATAGGTGGGCATAACTTGGTGTATAGTACATGTGTGCCAACGCACTAGCAATACTGATCTGCTGCCATTTGACATTCACATTTTACAGCCTCTAATTCTTGCATATAAGTCAGATGTTTTGATCCGTTGTAATAAATATTTACTGCATTCTTATAGATTTTACAGAAAACTATGAATGTATTACATTTACCATTTACTAAGGTATAAAATCTTCATTTTATTATGCCAACAACACATAGATGAACCTACTATCTACTCAATTATTTTCTACAATTCTAATAATCTATATATTATTAAAAAATAGTATCCAGCAAACACAAAGGTTAAAACTAAATTGGACAGAAATATCAAGAAAATGATGGAACAGAGCCTGGATTTAGGTGCAGGTAACATAGGAACGGGAACGGAACTAATCAGCATTTGCTGGCAACAGATACTGTGAATAAATGCTTTGTTCAGATATTTGGCCATTCTTATCAGTGGTTTGAAATTCAAGGTCATTTTGGGGATGGGGAGGGAGGGGGTATTTAAGGTCCCTGAAATCATTATCTCATCATTATACCTTTTACCTATCAAAATATCACCAGTGATGTATAAATTTGTGGGAACTTTCTTACTGTATATTACTGAATTTTATTTATTACTTGCTGAAAATATGTAAGCTGACTCAGAACATACTATTTAAAATTTTACTTATCTAGGTTACATCATTTCACAATTATGGTCTAATGTAGGTCTCAATGACTTAAATAGCTTTGCACTGCCTTTTCTAGGTTTAGACAATTTGTGGCACTCCAGAAGTTGTGAAACTATTCCTATGCTGATGGAACATGCTGATAATTGTAGCTTTACAAAAAGCGCCAATAGGCTCCAATCCAATTTACCCCACTTGCTTTTAATTGTCAGACAGGCTTTGTGTGGTAGGCATTCAGTCACAGATATACACACTGCTATAGTGGCAACTGTGGTCAGTCTGGACACTCACAAAGTATTTGATACAGTGATCTGGCCGCACTTGAAGGCAGACCTAGCCACGCAGCAATTTGACTCTTCTTAAACTACCCTGAATACTTTTGTCGTAATCCCAGTACCTCTTTGTTAATTCATTGGGATTGTGGAGATCCCATAGGGATGGATAGGGAGACCAGATATGGTAGTTCCTTCTCAGCACTTTATTTAATTTGTACATAGACCTGCTCCTATGCATCCTGCAGTCCTGGTCCTGGTCATTATTTTGTGGTATCAAGGTTGGTGTCACTGAAATCAAAATGTCACCATTTGTTGATGATATGCTTTTGTATATCTCAAATCCCCATTCTTCCTTAGGTCCTATTCTCCAAAAGTTAGAAGAGTATTGTAGTATGTCTGAATGTCAAGTCCTAGGTCTTTAATTTGAAGGAAATAGGTGCGACAGGGCTGGGCTAGGATCTTTCCTCTGAAGTGGGCTTGCTATCATATAACTTATCTAGGGATTCAACCATCCAAGAATCCGGCCAACTTATACTTCCTTAACATCTGGAGGACTATAAGGGAGATTGCTGCTGAGCTGGTGGGATGAAAGCATCGCACTCTTTCTTTTTTTAGACAAAGTGAGGTTAACTATAATGATATTCTTCCCCAACCTGGTGTGTCTGCTACAAGTGCTTAATCTGCTTATCAAGACCAAGCATGTCCAGGTCCTTAATTTGTTATTTTGCAAGTTTATTTAGGCAGAGGGTCTTTCCCCGGGTAGGATTAATTAAACTTCAGAATAATGGAAGTATAACATAATGGAGTTATAAACTTTACAAATATGCCTTTCATGTACCTGATTGCATTAACCTATAAACTGATCTGAGCAACTTCCATTTTGTGTATCCTTTTATAGAATTATGCTTCTATTCTCATATATGTGCGAGATTGGCATCATAATCAATATACATACACCAATATTACAATAGAAACAGGCTTCCTGCCGGATACCCCATTGATAGGATTCCTCCACCGGCATGATCAGGAGACCACCCAGGAGATCTTGTAAACTCTGACACTTACTCCATCATAAACACAACTTAAATGCAAACATCCATTTTCCTCCCATTCACGGGTAATCCTGATTTTAACTGTATTGCATCAAACTACCCCTTCACGGGGTGGAGTAGGGAGGATACAGTTTTGATAGGTGACCTGTTGGATACTATAGCCGGGAAACCATATACATTTGCTCAGGCCAAAGGCAGGTGTAGATTCTTGTCAACGCATCCACTGGCCTTTCTACAGTTGCCACATTACACTATACTTAGAGAAATCATTGATTATGCTACAATCCATTCTGGCCTGTCCCAATGGCTCAAGCATTTTCTGACACTCTCTATAGAATAGATATTAGTATTCTTTAACTATTCCTGGAGAGCTCCCTATCAAGCCAATATCAGGAAAAGTGTCTGAAATTATACCACACTTCATACTTCTCCCCATATAGTCAGTTTCTAGGATGTCTTACCTCAACTCATGTATGCCCTAAATGTCACACTCCTAAGGCAGATCATTTCATTGCCTTAGGGTATGTCCTGAATAGGCTTTATTTGGGATCTTGAATAAGGAACAGAGAATACCTACGGGGTCTAGTAGGTTGTTGCTCATAGTGGACTGTATTCACACAGGTTCTTAATTATATGCAAAAAGTAGCATGGGTGCAGATCCAGACCTACGGCAGCCTCGTTTTTTTACGGCAACCGTATGCGCAAAAACGGCATTTCTGGCGTTCTGCGCTGGGCAGATGTTTCCCGGAACAGAGTAGCTCTGGAGCAGGCCCAATGTGTATAATTGTTCTTATCTCCCTTCTTAACTGTGAATCAGGTCCTTAAATGTGCACAATGGCTAAATGACCATTATGTACGGTGCTTTGTTGTCCATAAATGTTTAAATAACATGACTGGGCAGCCTACATGTGATCTAAGCCCAGTCTTTAATCTTGTTCCAATGCAATTCAGCCAGTAAGTATGTTATTGACATTTGAAATTAAGTAATTAATTAAGTTTAATTGTTTACATCTATTTAATCTATTAAATGTTTAAAAGGCTAAGTAGAAAATATGTATTTAATTATATATTTTTAGATATCTGTCTATTAATATAGTGATGCTGGCTGAGCTGTTATGTTGGAATTTCATTATTCTCGAAAGTGGTATGGATTCTTGTTGATAGGTGAGTGGTTTCTTATCACATAGTAACGTTTGTTAGATTTACATTTGTATGGTTAATGACAGGCTTGCAACATTTTTTCCACGCTACCTTAGATGGCCTCTATTTTACAATCTAAGTTCTCCAAAAGCAGTTTATATGGAACTTTGACTGGTCACATTTACAGTGACTGTCAGTGTGCTTGATACATTAATTGGAAACTTCTGCCAGCTTGTTGACTTGGGAGGCACTTTTCCCTTGAGGCAGTATATTAGTCTGTTAACATCTACAAGAGATTCTGATTGCCACTTCCAAAATACCTCTTATATGATGGATACTGCCTCCACGCCTTCTGAATCACATTTCTTATGACTGTAAATTAAATGTCTGGTTATATGGTTGGCCGGAATACCAAGCACATTTCTTTATGTGCAGTAGGTTAATATTGGCAAGAATTTTTGAAGCCTTTTTTAAATCATTAGAAGCAATGTTTTATGTATATTCACATGCCCTCACTTTTTCTATAAAATGCCCCATTTTAGATGAAATATTGACTTTTTTTAACCAATAATTCCAAGTTTTGGGACTTTTCTGTCAAAATATCAAAAGAGAGTAAGGACACTATGGGGATTAATTAAAAATACCAGCAGTTTTACAGATTGTGAACAGTAGTTTATGGAATAGAGGGAGTGTTGTGTCTAATTGTGTTGCTGTGTGTTAAGGGAACACTTGCTGTTCAGAAGAGATAACAATAATACATAACCTACAGTAGCCCCAGCTATGTCACTACAGGGTTGCGGGAGTTAAGCTTTGCACTGGGTGACAGAACTTCAGATTGCTGAGACCTGATGGTACTACCAGCCCTTAATGTGTCCCTGCATCTGCTGCCTGCATTCTTCAGGAGAGCTACTAGAAGTGCTATACTAATGTGTCACATGACCTCAGTGTTGCGCTGCTTCCAGCATTTGAAGACTGCAGGCAACAAATGAAGTGACCAACCTGCACAAGTTCAGCAGAGCAATTAGGGGATTGCTCCGGACAGTCCGGTAATTGAGACTGGAGTCCGGAGGAGTCTTATTCCCGGACTATACAATGTCCGAGAATAATACTATTTCTAGAGTTACATTACATTTCTGGCTCTGAAATGTAATGTAATTATAGAAATAGTATTGTTCCCGGACACTGGTGTGTGGATGCAGAGAGCGCAAGACGGCAAATAGTTCGGAGACTCTTATTTTTAGTTAAAGTTA